>PVJO010010031.1:0-66392 GCA_004026905.1 Hystrix cristata
CCCCTTTTCCCTATCTAGTTCTCTCTTTTAAATACAATAACTATTCTACCCCTTTGTCCTTATTTACACTTATGGTTTCTCATATCAGAGAAACAATTCGATGTGTACTAATAAGTGTCTGATTTATTTCACTTAATAGTATGTTCTCCAGGAACATCCATTTATATACAAATGACTCTAGTTTATCCTTTTGAGGTAGGAAATTGTGAAACACTAGCGGAACCTACAACTGGGGAGGGACACTCTGAGAGAGCAGGCCACATCCTACATGCTTGACAACTGTGGTGCCAGCTACAGATATGGAAATAGCCCTGGCCTTTTAATTCCCATTTAGCTTGTGCTCTGCTACTGGCACCATCCTCCAAAGGACATGGGAGGAGTCTCCCCTGACTCTGCTCCTGTATGCAGACTTGCAGACATCAGCCCCATTGAGGATCCGAAAGTAGCCCTGAAATTCATCCCAGCACCGTCAGATGAGGTGTAGGAGTGATGTCATCTGCCTGGGGATTCGGGGGGTTGCGCGGTAATGTTGCCAGTAGAAGGAGGGGTAGGGTTAATCTGCTGCAGATCTTGATCCTATTTGTGCACCTTGAGGCAGCCCCGTGACTTGATTTCAGTACTGCATAGCATAGCCACGGTCCAGGAGACATGGCTGGTGACCTGACATGCGTCTTGTCATAGACACAACGGGATTCATACTAGTCCACACACTTGGTGATATGTCTGCCACTTGTGGACCGAACTGTGGACCCAATTACAGACTCTTGTCCCAGGGCTAGTCTTATGGGCCAAGGTCCTTGAAGCAGTTCTGTCTGTTCATGGATCAGCGAGGATGCATGTGCAACTTAACTTCTGGTAAGAGGCCTGCACCTGGTACACCTTACAGCAGATGCGGGAACATTCACATAACGCAGTTCCGACCTCACTCAACTGTGATTCCAGAGGCAATCCTGTCAGCTCAGGGACTAGCAGGAAAAAGTCATTACCTGCCAAAGACAGTCTGTGAAGACTGGGAGAAGTGTTTGCTCCTTCAAATGCAGAACTCAACATGAGGTTCACAAGTCACGAAGCATCGGACCAGCATGACAGCATTAAAGGGAACTTCTAGAGCTCCAGGAACCAACCCTAAACAATGGATATCTACCAATTGCTTGAAAGAGAATTCAAAGTAACCATCATATAGAAGCTAAACAGAATGGACAAGAACAGAAAACTAACTGAAATTAGGAAAACAAAGCATAAACAAAGTGAGAAACTTAATAGAGACATGGAAACCACGAACACAAACCAAACATAAATCTTGGAGCCGAAGAATACAATAACTGAAAAGCTCAATAGCTCTAACAGTAGACTCCATGATATGATCCAGCAATCTTACTTTTGGGTATATATCTCAAAGAAATCAGGATTGCAAAGAAATATCTGCACTCTCATGTTTATAGCACATTATTCACGATTGCTAAGATATGGAAACAAAGTTTCCATTAAAGAATGAGCGACTAACGTGTATATGATCCATATGTCATATGTCCATTAGTTTTCACTAATTCATAAAAATTGCGGGTAAGCACCAATCAACATAGCCAATGTAAAAATTTTATCCATACTTCAAAAACCCACCTTATGCTCTCTGGTCACTAATACCCTTTCATGTGTAGCCATTGTTTTGAATTTTAAATAAAATTACTGTTTTTGAACTTTACATAAATGTAATCCTATAGTATGTTCTTTATCGTACATATGTTCTTGTACTCAACATTATTTTTGTAATATTCATTCACATTTAGAATTGTAGATTGGTGTTTCTCAAACGTCACCATGCATCAGAATTAATATCAGGATAGCTTGTTAGAGCATGAACTGCTAGACTACAGTCCCAAGATTTCATTCAATATGTCTGCAACAGAGCTTAGGAGTTTGCCCTTCTGAAATGTTTCTTGGTGCTGCTACTTTGACACCACAGAATCAGCAAACTTTTTCGTAAAGGGCCAAGTAGTAAATATCTTAATCCTTACAAACCAAGAGGAAAATCCAAGGAAAATCTGATACAAACTCAGGGCCTCGCACTTGCAAGCCAAGCACTCTAACCACCGAGCTAAATCCCCAACCCTTATCACAAACATTCTTAATTCAAGGGCTGTAAGAAAAATAGAGAACTGGCCAGATTTGCCTATATAGTTTGCTGACTGCTAATATATAATATTCCTTTAGGTCACTGTATTAAATTTTGTTTATCCTTTGAACAGTTGGTGGGGATTTGAGTGGTATCCAGGTTTGGGCTTTTATAGATAATAATGCTATGAGAATTTTTGAATGTGTCATTTGGTGAACATATGTGTGCATTTCAGTTGAGTGCTGTATATGCCCCACAGTAAAATCGATGTGTTATAAGTGTATGGATATCTTCATTGCCAAACAACTTTCCAAACAGTTGTATGAATTTCTACTCCCACCAGCAATGTATGAGAATTATTGTTGATTCTCATCAGTGGTGTTCTGGACCTGGGCCAGAGGGTCTTTTAAGAGCCAATTGTGAGTATCTCTTCCCAGTTCTACATTTAGTGACCCCGGGATGGTTGCTCTAAGTTGAATATTGGTATTTATACTATGAAGTCTAGAAAAAAGCTACAAATTTTATTTATTTGCAGCCTTTTATTTATTCACTTTTTAAGAGACCCAGTCGTTAGAAATTTACTAGCAAAACATTTCTGAACGTGTTTGCAACAATGGGTGTTAAATATTTTTGTAGCCACTTGGGCAGAGATATGGTGGTTTTAATTTGCATCTTTACACATCTGATAAGAAGGAAATTGCATACTCTCAAACATTTATTGATATTTAAATATATTTTGTGGAAATTCTGTTAAAGTCATTTGCCAATTTTTCTAGGTAGGTTTCCTTTTTCTTATTGTTAAGTAGATGTTCATTATGTATTGCTGTTCATAGAAGTTCTTTGCCAGATATATGATTTAGATGCCATTTCCTCTCCTGTGCACTGCTTTTTGAAATTTTTATTGGTGTATTTTAGTGAAAAGATGTTAATTTTAATGTGGTCTAAGTTATGTTTCCCGCTCTTATGGTTAGTATTTTTTTTTGTCCTGTTTGTGAAAATCTTTGCCTATATCCAAGTCACATAAGGATTATCCTTAGAGATATTTTCCTATAAAATATTCTATTTCACTTTTAACACAATGTTTTGCTGTCTTTCTTTTACTGAACCAATAAGATTTATTGGTACATTTTAGATATGCATAACAATAACTCATTTGTAACACATATACATTTGAAATTTAGTTGAAATTTTTCCAAATAAATATACACTTATTATAGCACTATTTGACAGACTACCTCTGTGTTGTAATGACACCTTTAGAAAAAAATTCAGGTGATAGACTGTTGCCTGAATTTTTAATTTTATTCCATTATATATAGCAGCATTCCCCTTAGTATATCCTTGTACCAGTAGTTTTTACTTGCTACAGCTTGATATACGTTAGTGTAAGTCCTCCAGATGTGTTCTTTTTTCTCAAGATTGCCTTTGATTATTTTAGCTGTCTGCATTTCCATATAAAATTTAGAATCAGCTTGTCGATTTCTGCAGAAATTTCTGCCAGTACCTTGAAGTAGATTAAAGATGGTCACAAATTCTTTAAAATCTGCATAGAGAACTATAATGTCTTCCTGTTACGTTGAGCCCTTAATAATTTGAAATAGTGCTCTCGGGGCTGGGGATTTAGCTCAGTGGTTAAAGTGCTTGCCTTGCAAGCACAAGGACCTGAGTTCGATCCCCAGCACCGGAAAAAAAAAAAAAAAAATAGTGCTCTTTATCTCTATTAAGGCTTCTTTGTTTTTCTAATATTAATATAGTGTCACCACCTAATTTTTTGGTTAACAATTCCTTTTGTAATCCTTTTATATTCAAACTTTTCATCTTAGCCTTGAAAGTGTGTCTTATAACTAGGATATATATGGTTTTAAAAGTGCATCCTTTCTTTTTTCAGTTTTTTGAGACCGAGTCTCGCTATGTTGTTCAAGGCCATGTAGTCCAGTCTGGCCTTGAAGTGACTCCTAGGCAGGTGCTCTACCACTTGAGCTAAATCCCCAACCCCCCTTGAAGTGACTCCTAGGCAGGTGCTCTACCACTTGAGCTAAATCCCCAACCCCCCTTGAAGTGACTCCTGCCTCAGCTTCCCGAGTACTGGGATTACAGGAGTACGCCAGCAGGCCAGGCTAAAAGTGAATTGTGACAAGCTCAGTGTTTTACTTGGGAATATGCATTTTATTATAATTTGGTTTAGAATATACTACTACTTAATCATATACTTTATATTTCAATAATTCATTTTATGTTCATTTTTTACACACCTTCTTACCTTTTTAAAGTTTAATCAATGTTTTTATTTTACATATTTTTCCTCCATTAACTTGTCAGTTATACCCTCTCCTACTATTATAGCAAAAATCTTTGACTTTTTACAGTCCAGTACAAATTATTTGCATTAACTCTCTAATGTCACCAGAAAGGTTAGACTCCAGTTCTTTGTCTCTTGTCTTTTTGCATTAATCTTGTCAGGAATTTTAGTTTTAAAAGTGGATCAAAATCTAAATATTAAAACAGAAACACTAAATCTGTTGGAAGATAGAACAGGTAGAACTCTTGAAGACATAGGTGTAGGCAAACATTTTATGAACAAATCCCCAATTGCCCAGGAAGTATCACAAGGAATCAACAACTCAGATCTCATCTTATTAAAAACCCTTTGCACAGCAAAAGAAAACACCAACAGAGTGAAGAGACAACCCACAGAGTGGGAAAAAATTTTTGCCAGCTGTTCCTCTGACAAAAGACTAACATCTCGAATATATAAAGAACTCCAAAAAAATCAGATCCCCCAAATTTAAAGAACCAATCCAAAAGTGAGCAATTGAAATGAATAGACACTTCTCAGATGAAGAAGTAGAAAAAGCAAATAAACATATGAAAAAATGTTCAACATCACTGGTCATTTGAGAAATGCAAATTAAAACAACCCTGAGATTCCATCTCACTCCAGAAAGAATGGTTATTATCAACAAATCAGCCAATAACAAATGCTGGAGGGGCTGTGGAGAAAAAGGAACCCTTCTCCACTGTTGGTGAGAATGTAGACTGGTGCAACCGCTATGGAAATCAGTGTGGAGATTCCTCAGGGAACTAGGACTAGAGAGTCCATTTGTTTTTTTTAGATTTTTTATTAAAATTTATCCAAAATTACACAGACTTACAGGCAATTACACAATCTTACAGACCACAATTAATTGTACCTTTTGCTTGTGACAGTGAGCAATGTAAACAACCACCTACATACAGCAGTAAGTCACAACTATATAAAATTACTATAGTACCCAGTGTATGTGTCACTGATTTAAATTTGGGTTATTAGGTTCTTATTTTAAAGATATCATTATTCCTCTGGATTCTCATTCCCCTCCCCCTTTGCCCTCTTCTTCTTCCCTTGAACCCTTTGTCTCTCAGTTTATATCTAACACTTCGTCTTTTTATATCCGTTGTTTACTCTTTTCTTTGTTTGTATTTTACCTCTAAATGAGGAATACCATGCGGTATTCCAGCTTGTGAGACTGGTTTATTTCACTCAACATTATATTTTCCAGGTCCATCCATTTTCCTACAAATGACTCTAGTTTGTCATTCTTTATACCTGAATAGTATTCCAGGTATAAAGAATGACATTTTATTTATCCAGCTATCCATTGATGGGTATACAGGTTGCTTCCAGAATTTAGCTGTTGCAAATTGTGTTACTATAAACATTGTTGTGCAAGTATCTCTGCAGTATGATGTCTCTAGCTCTTCAGGAAAAATACCTAGTAGGGGAATAGCTGGGTCATATGGGATTTCTACATTCAGACTCTTGAGAAATCTCCATACTGATTTCCATAATGGTTGTACTAGTTTGCATTCCCACCAACAGTGTAGGAGAGTTTCCTTTTCACCACAGCCCCGCCAGCATTTATTATTGTTTGACAAACAAATAGTAATAAAAACATCTTGGTACTAGAATAAAGATAGACACGTAGACCAATGGAACAGAATTGAGGACACAGAAACTTCTCCAGACATATTCAAATATATGATCTTTGACAAAGGATACAAATACATAGATTGGAGGAGAGATAGCCTGTTTAATAAATGGTGCTGGGAAAACTGGTTTTCAGTTTGTAGAAGAATGAAATTGGACCCATATCTTTCACCATATACTAAATTAAAATCAAAATGGATCAAAGATCTAAACATCAAGACAGAAACATTAAACCTTTGGAAGACAGAATAGGTAAAATGAAGACATAGGAGTAGGAAAGGACTTCCTACACAGAACCTCAATCACACAGGAAATAACAATGAGAATCAACAAATGGGACTACTTAGACTAAATAGCTTCTGTACAGCAAAAGAGTCAATTAGGAGGGTGAAGAGAAAACCCACAGAATGGGAAAAAATCTTTGCTAGCTACTCCTCAGACAGAAGACTAATATTTAGAATATACAAAGAACTCAAAAAAATTAAACTACCTAAAATCAATGAGCCACTCAAGAAATGGGCCAGAGAAATGAAAACATGCTTCACAGTGGAAGAAATACAAATGGCCAATAAACATATGAAAAAATGTTCAACATCTATGGCTATTAGAGAAATGCAAATTAAAACAACTCTAAGATTCCACCTTACCCCAGAAAGAATGGCAATCATTAGAGATTCCATTCGACCCAGCCATTCCCCTTCTTGGTCTCTTCCCAAAAGAATTAAAAGCATCAAACCAGAGTGATACATCACACCCATGTTTATAGCAGCACAGTTTGTAATAGCTAAATCTTGAAAACAGCCCAAGTGCCCATCAACCGAGGAATGGATAAAGAAAATATGGGGTTTTTAAAAAATAAAATGGAGTACTACTCTGCCATAAAGAATGATAAGCTTGAGATACTTCTAGGTAAATGGATGCATCTTGAGACCATACTCTTAAGTGAAATAAATCAGACACATATGTTTAAATACCGCAGTGTTTCTCTGGCGTGAGAAACTGAAAGTGTAAATAAAGACCAAAATGTATCTCATTGGGAAAGGCAAAAAATTGTTCATATGGGAAGGGGAACAAGGGAAGGGGAGGGGGAAAGGAACAGAGAGAAATAAGGAATAGAAGAAAAAAACGAAAACAAAGCTTTTGTAAATGAGGGAGGAAGGGCGTGAAGAGGGGAGGGGAATGAGAAAAAAAGAAGCAACAAGATATGTCATGTACAGGTACAAATCCCCTATGATGAATGTTATCACTAGGTACATCTAAAATGCATCATTAAAATAAAATTTAAAAAAGGAATTTTAGTTTTAAATATAAATTGTACATAATATTGCAATTACTATTTTATATCATCAATATTCATTTTATGTTTACCCACATATTTATTTTCTCTTGCATGACCTTTCACATTTTTATGTTTTCATCTGGGATCATTTTCTTTTTGCCTGAGAAATTTGCTTTCAGTTTGTTTTCTTTTCTTTTCTTTAATGTTGATCTGCTGGTGAGAAATGCCTTCAGTCTTTTTTCATCCCAAAGTCTCTTTACTTCACCCACATTTCCGGAGAGTGTTTTCCTTGGGTGTACAGTTCACACTGGTAGTTCTCCTTGCTTATTTTTACTTTAGCTCTTTTCAATGTCATAACATTGCCTTCTGGTTGATGTTACTTCTTTCAGGAAGCCCGCCTTTAGTTTTACAGTTGTTCCTCTGAATGTAGAGACTATTCTTTTGGTTGATTTAGAGATTTTTTTTTGTATCTTTGTTTTTTATCAGCTTCACTATCATGTGCCTAGGTATACTGTTGCTTTTGTTTAGACTGTGTTGTGGCTTGTACAGTATCTACATGTTTGCCCAAAGCCTCTTGGGCTCATATGCAGGGCTTTAGGGGGTGACTGGATCATGGAAGTGTGATACTGGATTGGTCCACTGATTGGTTTAGCATAGTTCTGGTTGTGGATGTTGGATTTACTGAACAGGGAAGAGCCAACCTGGGTGCAAGTAGCACCAGCCAATAGGCTTATATCCTGAATGGAATAAAAAGAGAAAGAAGAAGAAAGTTGTGCTGCCTCCTGCCTGCCATGCCATGGGTTGTTTTTTCTCTGCCTGCCTTGGAGCCAGCTGACTATGGACTAAAACCTCTACAAACTATGAGCTAAAATTAACTTTTTCTCCTTTAACTTGTGGATGTTGAGTATTTTGTCCCAGCCACAAGAAAGTAGCTAAGACATCCTATTCATGGTCCATTGAGCCTCTGAATCTGTGAACTTGTGTCTTTCACTAGTTTTGTACACTTTTGATTTGATCATCTTTGAGTATTACATCTGCCCCATTCCTTCTTTTCTCCCCTTATATGTATGATAAACTTTTGACTGTGTCCTACGTGTCTTATATTCTATTTTTAAAATTCTTTTAAAAATGTTTTTCAGTTTCAGTGTTTTCCATTATTTTGAAATTATATAATACTGTTCTTTTGTGTCCAATATCCTATTAAATCCATGCACTGAGTGTTCAGTTTTTCCATTGTAGGATATCCAGTTGATCCCTACTTTCATTAATTTAAATTCTCTATTGCTGTTCTTAATTGTTTTGTCTCTTTTGTTTAACTTTTCCTCTATTTCTTTTAAAAAATCAACATAGTTACTTTTAAAGTCATTTTAAATCTGTATCCAGATTCGTAATCTATGATCCTGCATTTTTTCTAACTTTTCTTTTGATCTCTATGTCATAATTTCTTACCTCTTTGAATATGCAGTATTTTATTACATGTATCTAGTGTGTGTCTAGCATATATAGTAATTTTTATTGCATGTATAAAAGAATTATGGAAGTTGCAGATGAGGTATTTTAGAGAATTCCACATTTCTCCTTTCTGGAATATCAGATAAGCCGTCAGAAATCGATCTGGCTAAGAGCTGGATGAGAGTTTTAATAAAAACCCAGTCTACTGGTTGTTCTCTTCTCTGGAATACAACAGTAGGTTAGGATTTGTTTTTTTAGTCCCTAAAAGACTGTGGAAGATCCAGCTCTGCTATTTAGTTTGCAATCTCCTAAATCTTCAAATTTTGCACATGTTTGATTTTCAAGAACTGGGTGGTTGATGGAGATTTCACTTTGACTGTTCAAAGTATTTTATCTAGTTCCTCATATTCTTGTGCAGGGCCAACGTCAGCAAATGTCCAATGGGGAAAATCTGCTGAACATTTGAGTCTCTTCAGTTTTTTAATTTGTCATACCGGCCCTATCAAACTGCTAAAAGCTTTGCTATTTTTTTATTTTTCCCAGAAGACACTCTTTGCCTGAGTAAGCCTGATCTTCAGCCTGTTCTCAGAGTTGGCACATTTTCCAGGGGAGAAAAGAATTGGACATAGTCAATTCACTTTGGAAATTTTTTCTGCTTCTTAAAATTTATCTAACTTTTGTTTCCACCATTATCTGGTACCTTCAACATTATGATTTTTGTAAATGATCTATTTTTTCTTACTTGTGAGTATCATTGCCACTCATAATCTTTTATTCAGAAACATATCTGAATAGATGTTTTGGGTGCTATTTTAACTGGAATTTAAAGAATTCATTTATAGAACTTAAAAATTGATTTTGGTATATTGTTTATATCCAGCATTTTGTCTAGAGTCGCTTTGTATACAAAAGTAATTGTTATCCATAGATTTTTTTTATATGTTCCTGTGTACCCAATAATATAATCCATGAATAATGAATTTTATGTTTTTTCCTATACTTATGTTTTTCTTTTTCTAGTCTTCATGCATGAAACTAAGACTTGCACTATAATGCTGAATAATACTGATGATCGCAGCCACTTAGTTATAACCTCAATCTCAGAGAGAATTATTTTAGTATACTATGGGTGAGAGTAATATTTTCACTGAGTATTTTTGTAGATATACTGTACCATATTATAGAAGTTCTCCCATATTTTTTGCTTGCTATTTTTAGAAATAGGATATTTTGTCAATGTTCTTTTGCCTGTGCCTCTTTACATAATCAAAATATTGTTCTCTAAAATATTAATGTGATGAATTACATATAAACAATTTTAACCAGAATTTCCTTCCTGGTGTAAACATAACTAGGTCATGATGTGTTAGGCTGTTTATATATTGTTGGATATGATTTATAAATATTTTGAAGCATTCGTTCCTTTGTGACCATGAGTCAGAATGGTCTCAAGGTTACACTACCATCATAAAATGACTTGGAGGGTGTTCATCTTTCTTTATTCTATGGAAGAGTTTTTATTAGATGATAATTATTTTGTTCTTGAATGGTTGGTAGAAATTGCAGCAAAAGCCATTTTGGCCTAGATTTTCCCAGTGGGAAGAGCTTTCAGTTTAATAGTTAGAAGAGTATGTAAGCAATCCTTTTAGGTTTTTGGACAGTGCTTTATTGAGATAGACTATGAGTATAATGAAAACCACAAATTTTAAACAAAATGTTACCAAATAGATCCATTCATGTGACCATCGCCCAGGTCAAGAAGACTATTCAGTACCCCAAAAAGCTCCTTTGTGCCCCTTCCAGTTACTTTCTTACACCTAGGGACCATTGTTCTCATCTCTCTTCTCCTAGATTAGTTTTACTTGTCCGTACGTCCTATAAATAGATTCACAGTGTATATGTTCCTTTTTTTTTTTCTTTCCCTCAGTATTATGTTTTGGAGATACATATACTTTGTTGTACTTATCAGTTGTTGTTCATTTTAGCACTGGATATGACCTGTATGACTATACCACAGTTTGCTTTTCAATCTACTGCTATGTATTTTGTCTTTTCCTCTGGCTGTTAGTTATCATGAATAAAGATACTATGAACTTCCATGTATAAGTCTTTTTTTGTACATGGGATTTCCTTTCTATTGATTACACGTCAATAAGTAGGATTGCTGTAGACATATGTGTATGTTCCATTTTGTGAGAAACTGCCAAAGACTTTCAAATGGTTGTGCTATTTTAAACTTCAGCCTTTGATTTATGAGATGGATTCTCACATGAGTGTTCCAGTTACAGTACACTGTTGACAATACTATATATTGGCAATTAGTGAATATAAATTAACCATTTATCCATTCTAGTGATTGTGTAGTGAAATTTCATTATTCTTTTGATTGAACTCTTTATGATGACTAATGATGTACTTTTTACTTGTTAGCGATTTATATGTATTTATACATCTTTATGCAGTGTCTAAGTATTTTATCAATTTTGTTGTTTTTGAAACTCATTATTTTTTTAGGATTCTTTTTATATTCTGGCTATGAAATCTTTGTCACAGACATATACTGAAAATATTTTCTTCCAATCTGTGGCTGTTTTTGGTTTTCTTAATGATGTCTTTTGTTAAACAGAGGTTTTTGTTAAGACTTAATTTATCATATTTTCCTTTTATTGATATTGTCTTTATGCTTTGTCCAAGAAATATTTCCTATGTCAAAGTCTTAAAGACACTTTTCTTATGTTTTCTCTCAGGCTTTATACTTTCATCTTCACATTTGTTATCTATGATTCATCTCAAATTAATTTTTGAATAATATCTGACGAAAAGTTAAAGGTTACCTTTTTCCTTCAAAGGGTATTCAGTTGTTCCAACGCCATTTTATTACAAAGAGTTTCTAATCTTCAATTGAATTACTTTGGGCATGTTATTGAGAATCAATTGATGGTATAAGCGTCAGTCTATTTTTGGACTCAATTTTGTTCCACTTAGCCATTTTTCTAGTCTGTGCTAATGCCACACTGTCTAATGTATCTTTGTATAATCTTGGAATCAAGTAGTCTAACTCCTTCAAATTTGTCCTTATTTTTCAAAATGGACTAAAATTTCTAAAGAATTTTGTGTTTCTACAAAATTTCTACAAAATTTTTGTCATTTTAAAAAGTTTCATTCAGCGTTGCAGTTTTGAAAATATGTCCATTAATATCTTGCTTGATAACTGTGTTGAATTTTTGTTAAATTTAGAGAAAACTGACACCTTAGTAATATTGAGTTTTATAATCCAGTTTTATTAACCATTTTTCTCAGCAACTTTATGTAGTTTTCCATGTAAAGGTTTTGTCCACCTTTTGATAAATATATTTTTGTGCTATTGACTCTTTGATGGTATTGTTATTAATCTTATTCGTTATCATTCCACTTTCACTTGTTAATAAATAAAACATGGTTGATTTTATATATTGATCTTAAGTGGTATATTACTTCTTATCACTAGTAACATATTTTTACATTTATTTAGATTTTATGTGTATTACAGATACAATTAGCAATTTAATGTACAATTGTGTATATAATTATGGAGTTTTAAAATTTTGTCCTTTATTTTAACAACATAATAATTTTTAGTTTTAAATATTTTCTCATGTATTTATTTTACTTTCTACTTCCATTTTGATTGACAATAAATTTTGTATATATTTACGGGCCCAATGTGATAGATATGTATATATTAGAGAAGATTAAATCAAGCAAATTAACATACCTGTCACATTGCTTACTTATTATTTTTATGTGGAAGAGCATTTAAAATCTACTATTTTAACAATTTAAAAATATACAATGCATTTTTATTAATTATGGTCACCATTCTATGTAATAAATTCCATTTAGACACACACACACACAAACATTTTTCTCTATCTGTTCATCCATTAGTGGACACTTAATTTGATTCTGCATATTGGCTCTTGTGACTAATGCTCTAATGATTGTGGACACGCAGAAATGGTTTTGGTGTGCTGATTACACATCCTTTGTATACATACCCAGAAGTAGGACTGCAGGACCATATAGTATGTCTATTTTTATTTTTTGAGGAACTTCAATATTGTGTTCCATAATGAACATACCAATTTACATTCCCACCAGCAGAATACACCTATACTTACGGTTAACTCTTGTCAATTTGATAATAGTCATCCTATCCTGGGTGATGAGCTATCTCATTTTAGTTTTATTTGCATTTCTCTGGTGAGTAGTGCTATGTTCAGCATTTTTTTATATACCTTTTTAGGTATACAGTTTGGTGGTATTAGATGCATTATAATATTGTGCAAATATTACAAATATCCATCTCTAAAATTTTCTTCATCTTGTAAAATGAAATTCTATATACAATAAGTAGTAATTCTCTACTCCTTCCTATCCCTGACCTCTGGTAACTACCTAAGGTGCCAGTCCTTAATGCTGTGCACTGAAAGCCTGGCACATTAGATGGATGCTCTGGTCTCTCTTTCTCCTGAGGGAGAAATCATGGGCCAAGGTGATTTCTCTACTTGCTGAGCTGTGCCTGCTTGGGGCAGGGGATGACATGGGTAAAGTAAAATTGATCGGGTTACTCATTTCAATTCAACAGTTCTTGTTTATTGTGCTCTTCTAGAGAATTACAACCTCTAACTGGATTTTAGACAATCACAAAGGTATTTTGGTTCATATATCTTTGTTAAATAGATATTTCTGTGGACAGATGAGGATTGGGACTTATTCCACCATCTTGGTGACATCACTCTTCCACACACCTTTAACTTTTCAAAATCTATTTAATTATAATATTGTACTACCTCACATAAAATGAAAGCACCTTGCCAAGGCTGGATTGGTTTATCCCTACCCCCTCAGTACTGTCATGTAGATTATGTTAACAAGCATTGTTATACTATACTTCACAAAGTTATAATTTTACCTTTATATTCTTATGTATTCCTCAAATAAAATAAACAATATTATTTTATATTTAATCCATATATTATTCTTCCCAATCCTTTTCATTCCTTTATGAAAATGTGGGAGTTTTGTCTAGTATTATTTCTACCATGACTTAAGAATTTCTTTAGTGTTTTTGATATGTGAATATGCCGATGATACATGGTTTTAGCATTAATTTATCTAAAAATGTCAATATTGGCCTTTATTCAAGAAGGATTTTTTTGGTGGGTATAAAGTTCTTTATTAATGGATTTAAAATGATACCATATTGTAAAGATACTTTTTTGTTTTGTTTTGGTTTGGTTTGCAAGCGCTTTACCACTGAGCTAAATCCCCAACTCCCTGAAGATGCTTTTTTATGTGAGAAGTTGGTGGTCACTTTTATTGTTGTATGCAGGTTTTTTTTTCCTGGATATTGTCAAGAGTTTTCCTTTGTATTTGCTTTCAGAAGTTTGACTATAACATTCCTGAGTGTGACATGCTGCATGGAGTTTATTGTGCTCATGAAATACTTATTCGTATGTGTTTCATTATATTTTTTAAAACAGTATGTATTTCAACATATATATGTGTGTGTGTGTGTGTGTGTGTGTGTGTGTGTGTGTATTTTAAAAGCTTTACTGTCCTGGCCTTGCAGTGCATAGCTGTAATTCCAGCAATGTGGGAGGCTGAGGTGGGAGGATCAGATCTCAATCTTGAGCCCAGCATGGGCAACTTACTGACTGAGCAAGACCTTGTCTCAAAATTAGAAATAAATATATGTTCTAAGAGTGTAGCTCAGTTTGAAGATCCTGGGTTCAATCTCCAGTACTGCAAAACAGCAACAATAAAACAAAACAAAAAACAATCTCACTTTATTGAGGTGTAATTGATACATAAAAGCCTAAACATATTCAACGTATGTAATTTTGTAGATTTTCATTATGTTTGGAAGTATTACAAGCATTGTTTTTCAATTTTTAAAAATCCTCCCTTGTTTGCTTTCTGGTACTCCAATTGCGTGTATGTTATAACTTTAATATTATCTCATATATTGCTGAAACTTAGTTCATCTTTTTCAATCATTTTTAATGTACTTTGGATTGGATAATATGTATTCATTTACCTCTCAGTTAACTCTTTCTTCTGTCATTTCCATTCTGCAGTCCAGCCTACCCAGTGAACTTTACTTCATATACTTTAATTTTCAGTTCTACAGTCTGCATCTAGTTTCTAAAATTCTCATCTCTTCTACAATTTCTTATGTGTTCATGTACTGCTAGTGCATTTTTCTTCATTTCCATCTATGCAGTGTGATAGATGGTTTAAAATCCTTTCTGTAGCCAGGCATGGTGGTGTACACCTGTGAGGCCAGTATTCTGGGAGGCTTTGGTAAAGCCCTAGATTCAATCCCCAGTACCACAAAAAATCCTTTTTGCTAATTCCAGCATCTGGTTTGCCCCATGACTGGCCTCAGTTGAATGTGTTCTCTCTTGAGTAGGGATAATATTTTCCCGTTTCTTTGCTTATGTAGTAATTTTCCAGTATACCTTAAATATTGAATAGTATTTTGTATGGTCCATTTTTTCTTTTATATCTCTGTAAGAGTATGATTTTTGTTTGTTTCCATAAATGTTTAATGTGGCTAAAGTGAAATTTCAAACTCTTCCTTGTCCTTGTGATGTGTAGCACTGAAAACTTCATTTCAATCTTTCTGCTTTATTTTGACTATTCGGAATCTGTGTACTTCATGATTCCTCTAGAGAATTGGGCAATTTGTATTCAGATAGTGGAATTATATTTTTTTGTCCAGAATTTACTATTCTAATCTGTATCAGGCTTGATAACAGAAAATTCTTCATTATTATCCAAAGTGCTCCTAGTAAAGTTTTTCTTGATTTGCAATGAAATGACAAAAATGATGAAAATGTTATTAATTTTTCATACAGATAAAATTATATGATTTTGTTATGAGAGTATCTTCATTGAAATAGTTTGTGTTAAAATATCTTTTCTTCTAAAAAGATGATAAAGCAAGTGTTAGCAAATACAAAAACCGTGAAATGAGTTTTTGCATCTTATTAGATCATAGGAGGATAAAAGTAGAAATCAACATGAAGAGAAACTACAGAAATTATGCAAACACCTGGATATTTAACAATACACTTTGAACAATTAGTGAATCATTAAGCAAATCCTTGGGAAAATGAAAACACTTCTAGAATTAAATGAAAATGAAGACACAGTATTCCAGAATCTATGGGATACAGCAGAAACAGAAGTAACAGGAAAGTTTATAGCTATGAGTGGAGACATTACGAAAAGTGAGAGATGTAAAAAAGAAAAAATCTTAATGATGCATCTAAAAGAAAACAAAACAAACCCCCCCAAAACCCCAAAAAGCCAAGTACAAACAAAAACCAAAATTAGTAGAAGGAAGGAATAAATATAACAGCAGAGATAAATGAGAGACCAAAAGAAGATGAAGAATCAATGAAACAAAGCATTGGTTCTTTGAAAACAAACAAAATTGACAAACTCTTAGCTAAACTAGCAAAAAGAAAGAGAAGATCAAAATCAATAAAACTAAAGGTGAAAAAAGGGATATCTAATGCTTCTTTTCCTCAAACTATACCATAAAATGAGGAAGGAACTCTTCCAAATTTATTTATGAATCTAATATTATTTCAGTACCAAAATCTGAAGAGGACACACATATAAAAAGAAAACTATAGAACAATATCCTTGATGAGCTTAGATTCAATAATCCTTAATAAAATAGTTTCAAACTGAATTCAACAGCACACATTAAAAAGATCATATACTGTGATCAAATTAGTTTCATTCCAAGAATGCAAGGATACTTCAACATGTGCAAATCTGTAAGTGCACTACAACACATGAGTAGAATCAAGGATAAATGTCACATGATCGTCTCAATAGATGCAGAAAAAGCCTTTGACACTATGCAAATGACAAAACCCCCAAAGAAATGGAGTATAGAAGGATCGTACTTAAACATAATAAAAGCTACTGGTAAGTATGAAAAACCTGTGTCAATGCCACACAGAATGGGGAAACAGTGGAAGCATTTTCTCTAAAATCAGGAAGGAGTCAAGGATGCCCACTCTTCCCACTCTTATTCAATACAGCACTTAAAATTTTAGCTGGAGCAATAAAAAGAATAAAAAAGGAAATAATGGTGATACAAATAGGAAGGGAGGAAGTAAAATTATCCTTTTTTGCAGACTATATAATTCTATATCGATAGGGCCCTTAAGACTCTACCAAAACACCCTTAGAATAGGTAAATTCAGCAAAGCAGCAGGACACAAAATCAACACACAAAAACCAGTAGGTTTTCTATACATCTAAGATGACCGTCCTAAGAAAGAAATCAGGAAAACAATTCTGTCCACAATAGTTTAAAAAATAAAATAAATTACCTAGGAATCAACTTAAACAAGGAGGTGAAATACATCCACAATAAAAATTACAGAATGCTGAAGAATGAAGCTGAAGAAGACACTAGAAGCTGGAAAGACTTCTCATGTTGATGGATTGGCAGAATTAATATTACTGAAATGACCATATTACTCAAAGAAATCTACAGATTTAATTTAATCTCTATCAAAATCCAAATGATATTCTTCACAAAACTACAAAAACCAACCCTAAAATTCATACGGAAGTCCAAAAGACTTCAAATAGCCAAAGCAATCCTGAGCCAAAAGAACAATGCTGGAAGTATTACAATATTCAATTTCAAAATATACTACAGAGCCATAGTAACAAAACAGCATGGTACTGAGCTAAAAACAGACATGTTGATCAGTGGAATAGAACAGAAGACCCAAAAATAAACCCACAAAGCAACAACCACTTGATTCTCAACAGAAGTGCCAAAAACACACTTAAAAGAGAGTCTCTTTAACAAATGGTTTTGGAAAAAGTGAATATCCATGTACAGAATATTTAAATTGGATCCCTATCTCTTATTCTGTACAAAATCAACTCAAAATAGATCAAATAGTTTAAGGTAAAACCTAAACTTTGAAAATACTAGAGGAAAACACAGAAGAAACACTTTATGATATTGCCATAGGCAAAAATTTTCTGAATAGGACTTCAATCGCCCAGGAAATAAGAGCAAGAATCAACAAATGGGACTACAACAAATCAAATAGCTTCTGTACAACAAAGGAAACCATCAACAGAGTGAAGAGACAACTATAGAATGTGAGAAAATCTTTGCCAGCTATACATCTGAGAGAGGGTTAATATACTCAATATATAAAGAACTCAAAAAAGTCAACAACAAAAGAATGAATAATACAATCAATAATGGGCTGAAGAGTTGAACAGATAACTTCTCAAAAGTAGAAATGTGAATAAACAGTAAATGTATGAAAAATGCTCAACTCCAAAAAAAAAAATCCTCAACATGTTTAGCCATCAAGGAAATGAAAATCAAAACTTTATTGCAATTTCGTCATCTCACCCCAGTCAGACTATTATTTTTAAAAAGGTCAGGATGTGGAGAGAAAGGATCCTTTATACACTATGGAGATTCCTTAAAAATTAAAAAATAGAACTACGATATGATCCATCTGTATCACTCCTGGGTATATACACAAAGAAAATGAAGTCAGCATATAAAAAAAGATACCTACATACAGATGTTTATTGTGACAATAGTCACAATTGCCAAGATATGGAACCAGCTTAGGTGATTGTGATGGTTGACTGATTGTGTCAACTTGTAAGAGAAGCTTAACTAAATCGGTTTAGCAATCCTACACCCTAAAGTGTAGAAGATCCACCCTAGGGCAGCCCATTCTCTAGATGGTATAAAGGGGAAACGAAGAGGGATATAGCTCGCCCGGTTTCTTTGGATCGGGTTTGGTTCCTTTGGAGGAGCTCCAGACTTTCACTGGGATCCTTGGAACTCCAGACCTTCACCTGGATATTCCGGATCTCTAGACCTTCTCCTGGACCCTTTAGACCTCCAGACCTTCTCCTGGACCCTTCAGACCTCCAGACCTTCAGCTGGGCCCTCTGGATCCATAGTGCGCAGATGGACCCTCTGCACACTTCCACGCCTGACTTGTAAGAAGCCCAAGGAAGCCAATTCGTAAGCTCTCACATATTCATATATCTACCGTTTTGTATCTATTTCTCTAGAGAATACTGACTAGTACAGTGATCATCAACATATGAATGGGTAAAGAAAAGAAAATATGACAGATTCTATATCTGTCACATAATATGTGTTATACTCACATACACAACAGGAGATTATTCTTCCATAAAGAATCATGAAATCGTGTAATTTGCTGGAAAAGGGATGGAACTGGAGATCATCATGTTAAATGAAATAAGCCAGATGCAGAAAGACAGATATGGCATGATAGCTCTCATATATGGAAACTAAAAACAAACCAACAAACAAAAGCAAAATAACAAGACAACCCCCATTCTCCCACAAAATATAGTGGGGACCTGGAAGTAGAAGAGAGCCTAGTAAGAAGGACAAAGGAGGAGAGGAGCAGAAGGGATAGAAAGGAGAAGACAAGAAAGGGTATTAGGGAGGGTGGATTCAAACAAGCATGCTATACGCATGTATGGAAATGCCACAGAGAATCCCAATCTGTACAACTGATATGAGTTAGTAATTGTGATTTGAAAATGATAGTACCATAGATGTCTTGTTTGTTTGGTATAAAAAGAAAAGTTAGTAACTGTAGTGGATTGAATAGTGTTCTGCCCAAATTCACATCTGTCCATTGCCTCAGGATGTGACATTATTTAGATGAGACAGTTTTTGCAGAAGTAATTAGTTTAAAGGTCTCAAGATGAGATCATGCTGGATTCAGGGTGTTTTTATAAGAGAAAATAGAGGGAGATTTTTGTACATGGAGACATAGAGGAGAAGACAATTTGAAGGCTGAAGCAGAGATTGGAGTAGTGCTTCTGTAGCAGATGAGGAGTAGATGAGCCACCCAAATCTGGAAAAGACAAAGAAGGATTCTCTCTTAGAGCCTTTGGAAGGAGTATGATCCTGCCATCACCATGATTTTATACTTGTGGCTTTCAGAACTGTGACAAAATAAATTTCTCTTGCTTTAAGCTACCACAGTTATGGTAGCCCTAGAAGCTAACACAGCAACTTTAGGTCATTTCATAATATTTCTTTTGCTGGTTTACTAATCCGTTAAGCCCAGTGGACATTTATGCAAATAAAAAGACAGAAAATGAATACACAGGCATGAAAGAGTGTGCAATGCTTTACTTACAACTTACGTGTCGCCATGCTAGACAAACACACTGTATGTGGGGTCAGCAGTCTGGGTGTTGACCTTTGCTCTACCCCTTACTCTCTATGACTTTATGTGAGTTTTGTTTTTCCTTCAGTCAAGTTTGTCTTTTTGTACAAGGAAATGATGACTTGTATGGGTCTTTACAACTCAGCAACACTAAGCTTGTTGGCCTCCCTATCTCTGCATACTCAGGGTATAGATACATCCTTTGAAGAACTGTGTACTTGTACTGTGTATCCCTCCCTGGGCAGCAATAGAGAGTATTAAGAATTGAGGGGGAAAAAACCAGAATGACAGTTTAAGTAGAAATACTACACTGTGAGCAAAATTTTAAATGTCTACTATGTCTCAATTACAGTATGGAGGCCAGTATACCTTAAACGTACAACAAAGCTCCTTCTCAGTTGGATGTCCTTTGTTTCTTTGACTTCATGGACTGGAAATCACAATATGAAGGTTTAACTAAAAAGTGCTTTGTTACTCGTTATACATGAGTAACAAAGTAGGAGCTGAATTCTTTGATGGGAGGAGCCCTTCACACACATGCCCATATTCATTTTGCCCCTAAAATAGTAAAAATGGACTAGTGAGTCAATGTGACTTGGAGTCCCATTTGGGCACCTATCTTTGGGAAAGGCTTTGAAATTTGGTGGGGTATTTTCATTCTCTAAGGGTTATCTCCTCCTTTACCTGGAAGTTTCCCGTCTCTAGAATGCAGGTTACTAGATACGGAAGGGTCCTGCAAGATCATTCACTTACATCACCGTGCAGTTAGCCATTGAGGAGAGCCGGGATAGAGTGAAGAAGTGACTCACCCAAGGCAGCACAGTCATCTTCAAAGGCAAGACTCCAACCTATGTGCCTTGATTTCGATTTCAGTCTAGGTCTCTTTCTACTCTTGCCTTGTTACCGTACTTTGCTTTTTATCCCCCAGGTTGCTTTTTATTCTTTTGCCCAAATGGAAATATAAGTCTTTTATACTTTGAATCAATCTCCTTTCCCCCTTGTATCTCCTCTCTCCCCTGCGCAAAGTCACACGTAGGCTCACACACTTACACCTATCTTTCCTTCAGAAAGTAGTGTGCTTCTGCTGCTTCTGTCTTGCCTAGAGGGAAGCTCTGGCTGAGTTTTAAATTGGGTCCACACTTGCACTTGTTTGGGGGTTGGGTGGAAGTTAGGTCATTAGGGGATCAGGGTGGCGGAACGCTTTCTTCTCCGTGGAGTGTGAATGACAATCCTTTGATGTACATCTTTCAGCTCTTCATTATCCTCAGGATGGAATCTGAGCAGACTGATCGGCAATGCTTTCTTTGGAGCCTGGGTTAGAAGGCACGCCCATAGGGATGTAAGGGAGACTGAGGGGAAGGGAGGCGAGAGCAAGTAAGCATCCACAGCAGCCGCGGTAATCCAGCCTCCCTTTATCCTCCCTCCTATTCGCTCTCACCCTTTTGCTCTCTTTCTCTTCCCCTCGTTTCCCCTGCTCCTCCCCTTCTCTGAGATTCCCTCTGTTTCTCTGCTGGAAACCTTGCCGAATAAAAGACTACTTTAGTCTTTCGTGAAAGCACCGCAGACCTAAAGGCTTGCGGCGCTGTGTTCTGAGCCCCGGCACAGCCGCGTGCTCAGCACCAGGCAGTGGTGAACCCTAAACCAGCAAACGGGAGACTGGAACGGACGGCTGCGGAGGGGAGGGGGGAAGAGGGAGGGGGAGAGAGGGAGGGAGGGAGGCAGAGAGAGAGAGAGAGAGAGAGAGAGAGAGAGAGGGAGGGAGGGAAAGGGAGAGGGAGGGAGGGCGGGAGAGAGGGAGAGCGTGAGCGCGCGCAAGCTGGCAGCAAAGCAGAGGCGACCGAGCGAGCGAGCGAGAGAGAGACCCGGAGAGAGAGAGGAAGCCGAGCTCTGTCAGGGCTCAGCCTCCAACTTGTTTCACTTCATTCAGCCTCCTCTCTTGGCTTCAGGGAAGTGACTGTGACGCTCGGTAAGAGACCTAGATGGTGCTTCTTCCCCCTCCCCCAGGTTTAGGTCTCCTTTAGCGATAACATCTCTCCCCCGTGCAGAGAGTCTCCTTGGGTTGGTCTGGAGGCGAGACCCGCTCTGCAGCTGTGAGGCTGTCCTGGGCTCCCCAGTGGGGCTGGTGGGAGCCGGGAGGCGGCACCTGGGCAGGGAGGCATGGGCTAAAACCTGGCTTGGGGAAGGGGGTTGCAACGACGAGGTGGTGTCTGCGCGATTTGCTTCATTGTCAGTGAATTGTTTTGTTTCTCTTTGGAAGCAGGTCAGCACTGACCTTGCAAATTGCTTAGGGGGCCGGCAGCTGCTGCAGAAAGCACTGTCATGACCCCCCAGACAGCCCTGGGCGCCGAGGATGGAGTAATGGCTGGAGCTTCCTCCCTCCTTTAACTCTTTCTCTACAGCTGCATCTCGCTGTTGGAAAAGAGAAAGAAGGAGAAGATCCTGCAGCCCCTTTCTCCATCTCCCCATCCCCCCCCAGAGGCAAGTGAGTAGAAAGTTGTAAATAACTGCTTCCTTGGAAGCAGGTGAAGACCTCCCCTCTGGCTTTGAAAAGCTTAGTGTGGAGCTGGGCCTGAGTTCCTCCACAAACTTGGAAGCCTCTGCTTGCTTCTGTGAGGGAAACCCAACGCCACATGCCTACCTCAATCCCAGGTAGTTGAGCTGACCGCCCAAGCCCAGGCATTCACATATCCCGGCCCCTCCCACTGGTGGGCATTGTGCTAGTGGTGTCCTAGGGAGGGAGGAAACACCTGATGGTACGTCTAGAACTGGCTTCCCAGCTTGCGCTTCTGTGTCTGTGGCTGCGGGTGGCACGGGCAGGAGAACTGGGGGAGGGGTGGCTGTTGGATATGAAGAGAATAGGGTGAGAAGCCAGGACGCCCTCGTGGGTGCTGGGGCTTATTGAAGGTCCACAGGTTCTGGTTATCTGCAGCTATCACAGGGACTGGCTGAAGCTGTTGTAGCCCTTCTGACTTGGTAGGGGAAGGGCTGTGGCTGCTTGATAGGGGCTTCTTGAGTCAGTGGCCCAGCCATGCCTGCGACGGTAATTAGAGCATCGGTAATACTAATTGCTAACATTTTTGAGTATTTAATACATGTTGGATCTTGGGGTGAGGGTTAACTGTATTATTTCACAACTGTTTTACGTCAACTCCTGGAAAGCAGACACTATTATCATCTTTGGTTTACTGATGAGGAAACCGAGGCACAGTGAGGTTGAGTAATGTGTTCAGGACTACAGGGCAATAAATGTCTCAACTGAGAATTAAAACACAAGAGATCTGATTCCAGGACCCGTGGCCTTAATCATCAAGTCCTACTGATTCCCTGGAGAGAATTTCGCACCTTTTCCTTACAGTGTAGGTACAACAGGAATGCTGTTGCTTGGTAAGATTTTTTGGAAAGCTACGATCTGGCCTTGTGCAGGGTAACAGGAACTTGGAGTGGACAAGTGACTAATGGGCTTTCATGGAGGGAAACCTCACCTGGGCTTCCTGGAGGGGCTGCCCAGAATAGTTGCCCAGGCTATTTCCTTTGGAAATGATTCCTGGGAAGATTTCACTTTTCTGTTGTCGCAGCCACATTTTTCCCACCTCCAGGTTCAAACTGTACCTTTTAGAAACAGCTCTTGCTTGTTTTTCCTGAGATCTTGGAGTCACCCGTTACTGAAAATTTTAGAATACTAAAAGCTTGGCTCTGGAAGGATCTAAAAGTCATTAAGCTTTACTTCTCTACCCAGGTCTTGAATTTGTCCTAAACATCCAATTTGTTTACTGCTTCCTATTTGAATTCCCTGCAGTGACAGAGAGCTCATTAGGTGGCTCTTCGTGTCTTTGTCAACTCTGATTGTCAGAGAGTAATCTCCATTAGAAGCAGAAATCTAGCTCCCTGTAAGTTCTACTCATTAGGTTTTGGGAACTATCTGGAGCAGGTTTGCTTTTTCTTGAGAACAATTCTTCAGTTACTTGGAGACAGCAGTCATGCCCTCCCTCCGTCAAGCATCAGATCTGACAAGATCACAAAGTGAAGGATGATCATTTATTTATTCTGGAGACTAGAGTTTTAGTAATGCGGCCTGATATCCCACTTGTGTGTCAGCTGGCAAACTGATGTCAGTGAGCTTTCCGAAGCAGCCCCGATAAAGTGTGCTGTCCTCTTTGGAAGAGCTTGGTATGTGATGTCACCTGGACTGCTGGAAACAAAGAAGGTCTCTTTTGTATTCCTGAAGCCCAGGAATCAGTTGGTGCTAGTCCTTCTAAAGCCCCAGAATGTCCATGTGGGAGCCAGACAGCAGGCATGTGGGAGGATTTCAGAGGCCGTGATTAAAGACAATGTGATAAAGAAGAAATAGTGGGGCCTCAAGGTTCATAAGGACATGGATAGCAGAAGAAAAACCTGTTTCATCAGAAAGTATTTCCGAAACAAAGGCATCATGGAGAGGTGGTCCACAGCCGGACCTGGTGCTGAAGGAGCGAGCAGGCAGTGTGCCGGAGCCAAGAGCACCAGCCTGGGATGTCAGCAAACCTGGTTTTATTCCTGGCATTGCCTTGGACACATGACTTCTCCTCCATGAGCCTCAGCTTTTCTATCTGTAAATGATAAGGTAGACTCTATCTTCAAGGGTCATTTGCTTCTCAAATTCTCTGATGAAGTCAATCATGAAATCTCAGGGTTATACTGAGCTTTCGAAATCATCTAAGGCAGTGCTTCTCAGACCTTAATGTGCACACAGATCCCTGGGGATATTGGTAAAATACTCATTCTGATTCGGGGCTCTAGGGTAGGACCAGGGCGTCTGCTCTCTACGAAGGTGCCAAGTGATCCTCAAACTGCCGCGGCACCGATGGCACTTCAAGCAGCACAGCTTTAGTGTACTGCTTGTCAGACTGTCTTGGCGAAGGACCAGTTTCCCCCTCAGTCGTCACAGACTTACTTTTAGTAAAACATATTAACTACAAATTACTGGAAAATAAAAGAAAAGACAAAAAAGCAAGCCTACATTTTTATCAGTAGGATTAACAGGCATAAGGTTATTTTTCGAATTGCTGTAACATTTTCTAAGTGCTTACTTTCAATTTAATCATTTGGGTTTTTACTGCTTGGTAATAAAAGCTCGTAGATCTGCAGACCACACTTTGAGCAGTGCTGATCTAGACCACTCGCCTATCTGATTGAAGAGGCCCAAGTTAGGTCCAACTATACTTTCTAAACACCTCTGCCAGATGATCTTTCACTCTCAGTTCAATATCTCATTTGATGGAGAACTTAATGTCATTATGAAATAATATTATTCAGATGTAGTGGCTGCCAAAAGTTTTCTCTTAAAACTTACAGTTTCCTCATAGCTTCTACAAATTCCAGTCCTAGATTATATGTTCCAAGCAGGCAGGGGGCTGTAGCAGTTTCATTTATTGTGTAATCACCCACTTACCTACTGTGGGACATAGACTGGATGCTTACTAAGTGTTTGTTAAATGAATGAAGGAGCCATTTGGTGTTACTTATGGGACCATGCATGCAGTAAAGGAAGGTGATTTTGGCTTCCTTCCAGCATTGAGGAGACAGTATTCATCCTGTTTTATACATTTCGTATGGTGAATGGAAGGCCAATTTAACTATTAAAGACAGCTACATGGCATTCCACATTTACTTTGAAAGGATTTTAGGAAACCAGGCAAAGATTTTGCACATTCCAAGTCCCAAGTCTTTACATTTAACTCAGATGTTCATCGATGCAGCCATTCAACATGTTATTTATTATTACTGTAGTTTTTCGGTAATGTGTTAGGTATTATGCAGAGGATATAAAGGTGGGCAAAACAGACACGGTCCCTGCTTGCTTGAGGTTTGTAGTTTGGTGGAAGAGTATACTGTTAATCATATAATCACACAACCATGTCATTTCAGTCACTGATAAATGCCATAACGCAAAAGGATGGGGGAGGGGTGTGAAAATGTTTTACAGAGGAAAGAGACCTAGCCTGGGGTTCAGTAAAGCTCCCTTGAGGATGTGACATTGAGGCTAAATACAGATGTGTATGGGATTGGTGTGGGGAGTGACAGAGGTGGCAGAGTAGTTCCTGAGATGGAGAGAAGCATGGTGAATGCCAGAAATGGAACAACAATTGGTGTAACCAGAGTGCTCCGTTGCAAGGATTTCAGTCTTTCTTTCAGAAACGTGGGCACCGATGCCTGTGTTTGTAAGCAGGGCGACTGTCATGCTCTCCACTCAGTCCTTTCAGTATAAGCTTACTAAGTGCCTACTGTGAGCCAAGTCCAGTGTGAGGTGTAGAAAATGACTTAGAAATAACCTCTGGCCTCTAAGATGGCATGGTGACATAGGAAAGAGAAGAAATACAAAAACGACTTGGAAAGATACTCTGGACAGTGGCCAATCATGTATGATAAAATACAGTATGTGAGAAATATGTGGCAAGACAAGTGGAGAATCTGATTGCAAATAATATCCGATGTTAGCTTGGAAACGTAGGGCTGTATTTGCAAAGGAGATGGAACTCCATCATTTCATGGGTGAACAAACTGATTCTGAAAGGGTGAGTGACTTGATTTGCCCAGGTTCACTCTGAGCACAAAGTGAAGATTACAAAATAGAAAAAGTCAAGGATGTGGAGGGGAAATGAGATGAGCACAGTATGAAAGCACCAAGAGAGGAGGAGAAATCGCAGCCATTTGTTGGACATGTATTTCCTAAGTCAGTTCATGGCTGTAGGCATGGAGAATGTATGGGAAAGAAGGCAGATATGGTTGTTGCCATCCTGGAGCTCGTGGTTTAGATGAGGAGATGGACATTATTTTAGTAACCACTTAACTATATAGTCATAACTTGTGATTCCTGTGCTGCTTTAGGAAGAAAGGTGTGGTCATCATTATTGGATTTTGCAGCAGAGTCGAGTACCGACACAGGACACCCAGTTTCAAATAGTGTCTCCCACTCTGATGCTCACAGTGCCTAGTAACAATTAAGTTGCTAGATGTGTCTCCATTTTGCAGATGCTTGGCAGGTGATTATGCATGAGTAGTAAGGAAAGGTGAAGGTCCCCCCAGGGCTCAGGTCCCCCCAGGGCTCAGGTCCCCCCAGGGATCAGGTCCACAGGCGCACAGGCTTCTTGAAAACCAGGTGATGTCATTAGCTCAACTGAAACTCTCAGTGAGCCAGCGTCCTCCTCAGATCCCTCCACTCTCTCCATTCAGTAACTTATTGTTTCCATAACTGTAACACGGTGGGGTTTGGACTAGACTTGGATGATTTATAAAGATCTTCCTAGACACAAGGCTCTGTAGTTCAGGCTGTGCTCTAGACTCTAGTCACATTGTCCTGTGCGGGTAGTTCAAGTTCAGTCAATTATTTAAGCAACACTAAGGACTTTGTGCAGATTTCCGAAGGCCGCTAACCTTGGAAGTATTCAGAGGGTTTGGAAAAGGATTACAAGAAGGCCTCTTTGTTGTTCCTTTCTTGGAATAGCTGAAATTGTGACAGTCCTGAGAGCTAAGGAAAGAGCTGGCTATATTCTAAGATGTGTAGTAAAGCTAGGTATTAGATGATATTTCCTCTACTGCTACTTTGAAATAAACAAAAGCCACTGAGAATAAAATGGTGCAGGATGCTGTGAAATAGAGGTGGTTATTTCATATGCTGAAATGTAACAGTCCGGGCAGTCTCCTCCTAGGGCAGAAGATATATGGTAAAGGGGAATACTTTTCGGTAACAGAAAAGCATTTTTATACTTAAAACATGATTTTAAAGGCATTGATGTCTGTACACAGTATGTCTCTTCACTGTACACAGAAGGAAGAATAAAAATCTCCAGGATGTATATTTTGAAGGGTGCTTTTTACTTTAAAATTGTTTCTTTAAAGGAATGAGTATTACATAGAATTTTTGAAAGGAAGGGGAGGTAGATGGGGACGGAATTATGTAAGTGATCATAGCATAAAATAACTCTTCAAAATAGTACAAGAGGAGCTCAGAAATGGCAGGGTCCTTAGTAAGCATATAATACCAGTCTTATCACCCAGTGCATACGGTCACCTATTTTCAGTATGAATGGTTGCAGGAAAGATTGTTTAATACCACCTGATTAATATACAGTCGTGATTGTTAGTGAGTTATTCTTCACATTGACCTAAAATCTATCTTCAGAATCCAACCTATTGCTCGTGCTTTTTAGAGCAACAGCAATGCTGAGTAATTTCTATCTGGTGTCCTGGTGATAACCACTCAAATGTTTAAAGATGGCTTGTTTTTTGCACTTTTTCCTCTAACCTATGTACTGTCACTTTTTCAACACACAGGGTATATTTTTTGAATACTTTTATGGCAGACTCTTTAATTTTCATTACTGCTCCTAGTGTATGATGGCCAAATTTGAACCCAGTACTTGACTGGCTGGCACTATTTAAAACCATCTGTACATTTTTCAAGCTACTATGACTATAATGTGCATGCTTAACTATTTTTTTCTGGTTGTAAAAGTGAAGTAGTCTCACGGAAAATTTGGGGAACGAAGTCAACCTAAATTACCTCTGAACCTCTAGTCTGGATGTGTTTCCATGTTTATGTAATTGGGATCTTACTATATATACTATTTTGCATCTACTTTTCCATTAGGATTGTATTGTGAGCATTTTCACATGTCATTAAGTGCCTTCAAACAATTTTTAACAGCTACATGATTTTCATGTTTGACAGGTCCAATATTGGTTGTTTAAATTCTTTTCGATTGTGAGTTATTGTGAATATTCTTACTCATTATGGATAAATCTGTCTTCCCCAACACTCACTCACCCACCGCTGTCTGTATCATCACGGAACAGACTGTTTGGTTATTGTCTGGACATTTGTGTCAGAATGTGAGCTCCTCAAGCACAAAGATCTTTCCCTATTTTGCTCACTGTTATATCCCCCAGTACTTAAAAAAAAATGCCTGACACATTGTAGATCCTTACTAAATAGTTACTTAATGAAGGAGTAAGATGAGATCTTACAAGAGGCATTACTAGACCTAAGGATAGTGTTACCTTTTCAAAGGCTCCTGATATATATATGTGAAATTGTCCCACTGTATAAGAGCCACAATTTCTCTTCACGCACCTGTGCTAGTGCTGGCTATTGCCATTCTTACAAATTTGTTGCCAATCTGATGAGTGCAAACTATTATCTCATTGTTTTAATATCTGTTTTTTATTCGAGCAAAAGTGAGTATATTCTATATTTCTCAGTCACTTTTGTTTCTTTTTAATGAATATCTATTTTAGTGTGTGATGGCCAGACTTGAACCCAGTACTGCACACATGACTGCCCAATACCTCCACTGTACGTTATTTCTGCTGAGAACGTAAATGTTTTGTATTTGTTTTATGGGCGCTATGTACATTTAATAGCCATTAGACCTTTTCTTTTGTCCAGTGTGTGGAAAATATTTTCCCTGTTGGCATTTTAAGTTAACTTATAGGCATAGAAGTCTTAATTTTATGTAATTATATCCATCTTTTCCTTTGTAATTTCTTCTGGTGAATTCATGCTTAAGTTCTTCATTCAAATTGAGTAAGTGCTTGAGTGGAGTTTGTTTCAGTTTGTATTGCTCATGCTTAATCCCCCTGGAATTTATTTTGCTGTATGGTGTGAGGTAGTTTTCTAAATTATTTTCCCCTTCAATTGTTTCACAGCATCAAATATTAAATAATTCATTGTTTCCCACTGTTGTATAACCTATAAATTGTTATATATAGTAGGTTCTTTCGTGATTTGTCTATTTTCCTTTTCCTTTAGTCTATCTCTTCTTGTCCTAGTTACAAAGTTTAAATATTATTCTAGCTTTTAAATAACTTTTATTACCTCAGCTCTTCTATTTACTATCTGTATGGTCTCCCTAAGCCTCAATTTGTTCAATTTTGTTGAATGTAACACAATAGTAACAGATTTATTCTATACTTTCAGTTTGGTGAAGGAAATCTTTCTACCACTATGGAAATTCCTATTAATTTTAACTTCTATTTCTCTACCTTGGTCAAATTTATGATTATATATTTATGGTTTGTAAGTTTATTCTCTTGTTTTTTCTTAACATTTTTCAATTCTGAAGATTTAGAAATATATAGCAAGTCAAAGAAGCACCAAAATCAGTGAATGAATAACTGAAATCAGTGAATGAATGAATTCTAGTGCATTCTAGCACTTAGAATGAACAAGTGCTAGCATTTTGTTTTTTTGGCTTTAGATGTTTTAATATGAATAAAATTTTCCAGATAATGTTTGACTTCTTTTGTGTCTAGCCCCGGGTTTTTGCCTTTCCTCATCCCTCCAAATACAACAGCCAGAGCTTCACATTTGCTTAGTTTCCTATTCAGTTCTTTTTCTTACTGATTTGCGAGAGTTCTTTATATACCTTGGATATTCGTTACTGACCTGTTAACTATATTGCATATATATGCTTTTAGCACGTTACTTGGCTTTCTATTTGGTTTGTGTTTTTTAAATACAGAGCTTTTGCATTTTGATGTCAAGTTGGTCAATCTTTTCTTTCCTGAATAGTGCTTTTGGAATCATGTTTAAGAAATATTCTTTACTGCATAATCCTAAAAAGTGCTTTCCAAATTTTCTTTGAAAGGCTTTCAGTTTTTTTCTTTACACTTAGTTCTTTAATCCATCTGGACTTTATTTTTGAATGTGATGTGAGATCTGGATGAATTTTTCTATCAGAGATACCATTTGTTTCGATACCATGTATATACAACTACTGAGAATGTGAACTCTCCCATGTCGCCTAGTTACCAGACATGCTTGGGGCTATTTGCTGGCTCACTACTCTGTATCCTCAATCTGTTTGTCTCCACTTGTGATATTTTACCTACCAATTCTGTAAAATGCATCTTGATACTTGTAAGGTCAAGTTCCTGTTTACTCTCTGCCCTCACTCACACCCATAACATTTTTTCTTGTTCTTTTTGAATTACCTTAATTATTTTGACCCTTTGCTCTCCTATGCTAATTTTAGAATAAGATTGTCAAATTCCATCTTGGTCTTTTTGGAATTCTATAGTGAGTCTGTGGAATGATTTAGAGAAGAACTGACATCTTTTTGATGGAGCGACTTTCTGTTTTGACAGCCCTTCATAGAGGTTTGTAATGTTATTAATCACATATCAGGCCTATTCCGAGCTGCATAGTATTTTTAGTCAGGTTTATTAAAGTTTAATTGGCATAAAATTAAATTTACTCTTTGAAATGTACAGTTTGTGTTTTGACAAATGTATATGATCAGGTAGCTACTGCTGCCAACAACCCTATGAAGATAGAGACAGTGTCCTTCACCTAAAAATGTTCCCTTGTGCCCTTTCTCAGTCCAGGCGTCCCTGACCTACAGCCCTAGGTGCCATTGCTCCTTTTGTTTCTACTATGACATCACGTGAACAGAATTATGCAGTACGCAGGCTTCCATGTCTGACTCTTTGCACTTGGCACATGCTTGTAAGATTCATCCATGCTTGTTTTTAGTATGATTGAGTGGTTTTTCTGCTCAAATTGATGAACATTTGAGTTGTTTCCATTTTGCCTATTATAAATAATGCAATTATGGTGCTATAATAAATGTTACTGTACACATTTTTGCTTACACATATGCTCTTGTTTTTATTAGCTTAAATACCTAGGAGGGGAATTTGGGGGTTATATGTGAAGTCAAGGTCTAGCTTTATAAGAATGTCAATCCATTCTCCGAAGAAACTATACAATTTTGCATCCCTGCTAGCACCGTGTAAGAGTCTCTTTAAAAACAAAAACTTAATATTTTTTGTTTTAGAACAGTTTCAGACTTAAAAATACATTGAACAGAAAGTCCAAAGAGTCACCAGATTCCTCTGTTATTAACATGTTGGATTAATGTGGTACTTTTGTTGCAACTGATAAACTGATATGGATATGTGCTAATTAACAGAAGTCCATGGTTTGCATAGTCACTTTCTAGTGAGTGTGTAGTGGCAGTTAGAGTGATTAATTGGTATTGGGGCTCAACGTTTTTGTTTCCTCCACTTCTGTGAGTTTTGACAAATGTATAATTCCTGATATTCACCATTATTTTGTACTATGGAATAGTTTCCCATCCTTAAAAGTCTTCTGTGATCCACCTATTCATCCTTCCCTCCACCGTGAAACCCTGGTAAGCACTACTCTTTTTATTTTATTTTATTTTATTTTATTTTATTTTATTTTGGTTCTGGGGATCGAACTCAGAGCCTTGTGCTTGCAAGGCAAACACTCTAACCACTAAGCTAAATCCCCAAGCTGGGGGATTTAGCTTAGTGGATTTATTTTAATATCGCTGGAGTTTTGCCTTTCAGGAATGTCATGTAGCTGGAATCTTAACAGTACATAGCTTTTGCAGACAGCTTGTTTTTATTTAGTAATATATATTTAAGATGCTTCTATGTCTTTTCGTGTCTTGTTAGGTCATTTCTCTGATAGCAGGTTTCAATGACTGTCTTACTTATTGTAGTTTTGTCATAATTCTTGAAGTTTATCACTGAAAGAGATTCCCTTATATGGGTGTATCACAGATTTTTATTTATTTTATTTTTTTTTCAAGTTTATTCATTCATTCACCCACTGAATGACATCTGGGTTGCTTCCAAATCATGGCAATGATGGACAAAGCTACCACAAACATCCAGAAGCAGGTTTTTTCATGGGTGTAAGCTTTCAACTTCTTTATTTAGATACTAAGGTGCATGAATATTTGATCATGTGGAAAGAGTATGGTATATTTGTAAGAAACTGCCAGACGCACAGTGGTTGTACTTTTTTTGCATTTCCAGCAGAAAAGAGGGTTCCCGTTGCTCCACAACCTCTCCAATATTATATGTTTTCAGTGTCCTGGTTTTGGTAACTTTAATAGTTGTATAGTGGTACTTTGTTTTAATTTGCATTTCCTTGGCAATAAGGGGTTCAATAAGATGTGGAACATCAACTTACCTATAGAAGGTTATCTTGGTTGCTCTCAAGTTTTGACAGTTATGAATAGAGCTGCTACCAACATTTACGTGGAAGTTTTTGTGTTGACGTAAGTTTTCAACTCATTTGGAAAAATACAAGGAGTTCAATTGTTGGATCACATGGTAAGGTTTTGTTAAAACACTTTCTGTCTTCCAAAATGGTTATATAATTTTGCGTTCCTATTATCAACGAATGAACATTCCTCTTGTTCCACATCTTTGCCTGCATTTGATATCATCATAACAATCGCATTTATCATAGTTAATATGTACCTATACATGATATAGCTTGTTTTTTCCCCTTTCTCCACCCCTCCCTTCAACTCATCTTCCCCTCCTTATTTACAATAGCTTTATTTATATTTTTCCATTTTTCTTTTTCTTTTCTTCTCCTTTTCCCTTCCTGCCTTTCCCCCTCCTCCTTCCCTAGTTCTCCTTCCCAGTTGAATATTTTCTTTCTTTTTCACAATATCTATTATACATTTTTGTCCTTATTTACATTTATAGTTTCTCATACCGGAGAAACAACGCGATACATACTCATGTGTGTCTGAGAGCCTCCAGCTCCATTTTTGAGAGGATTATCTTTATTGTTTTGCTTTTGCTCCTTTGATAAAGATCAGTTAACTGTATTTGTATGGATCTGTTTCTGGGCTTTCTATTCCATTCTATTGATCTGTTTATGTGTTCTCTCAGCAAGTATCATGCTGTCCTATTTATTGGAGCTTCAAAGTACATAATTCTTGGAGTCATACTGTGTCAATACTCCAACTTTATTCTTCTTCAGTATTATGTTGGCTATCATAGGTGTTTTGCCTGCCCATATAAATTTTAGAATCTGTATTGATATTCTTAAGGTAAGTTGATGGGATTTTGATTGGGATTGTATAGAATCTATAGATCAATTTAGAAAAACCAGCATCTTGACAATATTGAGTCTTTCTATGAACATGAAATAGCTCTTCATTTATTCAAATATTATTGATTTCTTTCATCAGAATTTTATAATTTTCATTATATAGATTGTATATGTATTTTTCTAGATTTATACCTAAACATTTCTTCTTCTGGCACTGATGTAAATGGCATTATATTTCTAATTTCAAAGTCTAGTTGTTCATTGTTGTTAAACTATAGGAAAGCAATTGACTTTGGACATTAACTTTGTATCTTGTCAGTCTTCCTAGTGAGAGTGTAGTTCATTTGGTTTCATTTGTATTTCCTTATGACTGGTGATATTAGATGTCTTCTCGTATGTATTTTAGTTATCTCTGTATTTTCTTCATAGAAATGTTCATTTAAATCATTTGTCCAATTAAAATTTGGGACATTTATATTACTATTATTGGCTATATAATATATTCCTTTAAAAGATACGTATTTTGAAAATTTTTTCTGCACTTAATGAGTTTTCTATTATGAATTGTACATTTGTATTCTAAGAAGTCTTTGACCTAAGTGTGAAATGGTCCTCTCTTTGATTTATGTCTTAGATTCATGTTGGATGACTTGTCTTTGGGGCAAAGTGAGGTTCCAGAATACATTCATATGGATGTCCAATTTTTCTAGCACCATTTGTTGACAAGACTTTCTTTTGCCTATTAAATTACTTTGGCAACTTTGTCCAAAATCAGTTGGCCATATACATGTGGATCTGTTTCTGGACTCTATTCTGTCTCTTTGATCTGTGTATGTAACCTTGAGATGATACTAATACTACACTGTATTAATTATAGTAGTTCATCAGTTCCCAGACCGGGGCAGTTTTTACCGCAGGGAGCATTGGGAAATGTCTGTAGACATTTTGGCTGTCACAACTGGAGGATAATACTGCTGGTGTCTACTAGGTAGGAACCGGGAAGCAAGGCATTGTAATATGCCCAAATTTTAATAATGTCGAGGTTGAGAAACTTAGCTATAGCATTATATTAAAATTTGGAATAAGATATATTGGGTCTTACTGTCCGACATCATTTGTATTTCTATATAAATCAATAAATTGGTGTATTAACCATTTACTGGTCCAGTGATTTAAATACAGAATAACCAAAAATTGCATTTTTAAAAATTTTTATAAGATAATATAACAGGAAATAGAAAAATGACAACTTTATCAAATTTATTCAATAATTTTGCTGTGTATGATATATTTTAAAACATTCAATGCACAATGCAATGTTACAATTTGGGCAGTAGTATTTAGTCTCTTTCCAAATTCTTTTTTGTCTTTTTAATAATTTTTAAAATTTTAGTTTGTTTTATTAGTACATGTTTGCAACTCACACAGTTTACAGTCATCTTGGGAAGTAGTTACATGTACATATTACAGCTTGTTTTTTTTCTAATTCCTTTCCCCTTCTCTACCCTTCTCCCCTCCTCCTCTGGTTCCCCTATCACCTTTTACATATTTATTGATATTATTTGTCTTAGCTCATGTTATGACCTATGTTTACATTGATTCAGGTTATTAGGATCCTGTACATGACACACCTTTATTCCTGTCACTTCCCTTTCCCCTCCTCTTCACCCCTCATTCTTGTTCCCATGAACTACTTCTCTGCTGGACGAGATCTGTCCTTTTGTTCATTTCTATTCATCCTTTACCATTTTCTTTGTATTTTGCATCACTCAAATGAGAGATACCATACGGTATTTAAGCTTTATGGTATTTAAACTTATGTGTCTGATTTATTTCACTCAGTATTATATTTTCCAGGTGCATCCATTTTCTGACAAAGGCCTCTAATTTGTCATTCTTTATAGTAGAGTAGTAGTCCATTATGTCTTTTTCTGAATAACACACTTTACACTGTCGTGTAGGCCTTTCCTTTTTTCCTGCGGGTAGTATAACTTCAATAAAATATCTACCCACTAACATAATGGTGAAGACATTGATGATGGATGTCCTGGTTGGTGATTTGCTATCCTGTAATTTTCAATTATTTGGTCTGTTAAACCTAATCTAAACTGTTAATGACTTTTTGAACCCCCTTCTTTTGAATAAATAACAAACGAGTTCCATATTGTTTGGTTGAGCAGGTGCATAAATATTTTATAATAATATTTTTCCTCACTTTTTGATTGCAGAGTAGCTTGTTAGATAATGGTCAACTGTCAACACCATCCATAGAATTATTATAATCATTGACCACTATTGGAAGTTTTTTAGTTTCATTTCTTCTTTCACATTTGATCATTTCTGTATTATGAACACTTAACAATAAGGAGGCATCTTTTTGTCTTTCCATTTTGTAACACAGAATTTTCCTCTCTGATATGCTAACATTTTTCTATTTTTCACTTTCTTCTTTTGTAGATCTTTTGGCACTTTCTTCTTATTCAGTTTCATTGTCCCAAATGTGTCCATTTTGTATTGTGAAAGAATATCACTGAGTTCTGGAGAAGTATACAAATTATATCTAATGTACTTACGATAAGAGTTTTTATAGATTGTAACACAAAATTACAGGTTATTTTTCACAAATAAACACAAATTCATAAAAGAAAATAACCAGAACTTATTATTAGCTTTCACTAGAAACACATACCAAAGGCAAATATAATGTTTTAAATAAGAAATACGCAAAAATAGTCCATATAAAACAAATAAACAGATGTACTAATGTATCTCATGCAAACAAGAATGATTGGTTGAAATGACCCTGCCTGAGCATCGCTTGGGATAATCATTATGTAAACGAACCTGCTGCCAGAGTGACGCTGAGGATAAACTGGTAAGTGGTTAATCCCACCTACAGTCCTACCATAACTTCTAAAGAGATTGCATTAAATCTATAAATCTATTTTGGAAGAAATGATTTCTTGAGACTCTTGATGCATTAATATGGGATGTCTTTATGTTGTTTATTTCTTCCTTAAAATTTTCAACAGTGTTTTATAGTTTTCAGTGCATAGATGTTTCATATATTTGTTAAATATATCCTAAGTATTACATATTTTAATTGACAGATAACATTGTAAATATTTTTAGTATAAAACATATTTTATGCTAAAAATATGTTTTTTAGTATATACATGTTATGGCATGGTTACTCTAGTCAGTTACCAAATGGATTATTTCACAGATACCATTTTTATGGCAAGAACGCTTAACATCTGCTCTTTTTGCATTTTTCAAGAATACAGTATATCATTAACTATAGTCACCACACTGTACAAAAGAGCTTGAGTTTACTCCTCCTATCTAATTATAATTATGGACTTTGACTAACATCTGCCCCTCTAACCACTCCAGCCTCTAGTAACCACACTCTCTATGAGACCAACATCTTAGATTTCACATATAATGAAATCATGGAGTATTTATCTTTATGCGTCTGGCTTATTTCATTTAACACAATGTCTTCCAGGCTCACCTATGTTCCTGCCTCCTTATGACCGAATAGCATTCCGTGGTGTGTATATACCAGATGTTCTTTATCTGTTCATCAGTTGATGGAGACTCAGGTTAATTACATTTCTTGGCTACTGTGAATAGTGCTGCAATAAAAATGAGACTGCAGATACCTCTTTTACATATTAATTTCACTTCCTTTGGATATACATCCAGTAATGGGATTTCTGGGTCATATGGTAGTTCCATTTTTAATTTTTGGAGAACCTCTGTACTGTTTTCCATAATGGCTGAACTAATTTACATTCCCACCAACAGAGTGCAGGGGCTCTGTTTTCTCCATCTCTTCATCAACACTTGTTATCTTTTGTCTTTTTGATAATAGCCATTCTTTTTTTCTTTTTCTTTTTTTGTGCCGGGGATCGAACTCAGGTCCTGTACTTGCTAGGCAAGCGCTCTAACCACTGAGCTAAATCCCCAGCCGGTAATAGCCATTCTTACAAGAGTTAGATGATAATATCTCATTGTGGTTTTAATTTGCATTTCCCTGGTGATTAGTCGTATTGAGCATTTTTCCATGTACTTGTTGGCCATTTGTATCTCTTCTTTTGAAAAATAACTATTTAAATTATTTTCCCATTTTAAAAATCAGTTCTTTTTTTTTGCAATTGAGTCTTTTGAGTTCTTTATATATATTGGATATTAACGCCTTATCAGATGTATAGTTTACAAATATTTTCTCCCATTCTGTAGTTATCTTCTCACTTTGTTCATTATTTTCTTTGCTGTGGAGAAGCTCTTAGCTTGATGCAATCCCTTTTTCTATTTTTGCTTTTGTTAACTGTACTTACATTCAAGAATCATGCTTCTGACCAATGTCATGGTGCTTTTCCACTATATTATATTTTTCCATTTTTAGGTTTATAGTTTCAGATCTTACATTTAAGACTTTAAGTCACTTTGAATTAATTCCCACCTATGATGAGCAATAAGGATCACTGTAGTGTGAGTATGGTTTGAATGTGTCTGTCAAAAGTCTATGTGCTAGAAGCTCACTTGTGGCAGTGTTGGGAAGGGTAGAGCATTCAACAGGTGGGACCTAGTGTTAGGTGGTTAGGTCACTGTGGGTACTGTCCCCATGGGGATTAAGGTGTCTTTCATGGGACCCATCTGCTACAAGGCTTTCACCAGAGGCTGAATAAATGGGAATGCCCAAGCTTGGACTTTCAGCTTCCATAACAATGAGTTAATTGAACTTTCCTTTATAACGCACCTAGATTTGGATATTTTGTTATAGTGATAGAAAACAGAATAATATAAAAAATTGGTACTGAGAGTGGATTTAGTTGCTGTGTCTATATTTGAAAATGTAGAAGGGGCTTTGGAACTAACAGGCAGAGGTTGGAGAATTTTGGAGAAGCCAGCTATAAAAAGCCTGGAATGCTGTAAATGACACACTATAGACAGTTTTCACAAAGTCTCAGAAGATGAGGAAACTGAGGAACCAGGCTCACAGGGAAACAAGCATCTCATGGGAAGTTGCAGCAAAGGCCCCCTTGGTAACAATGACGCAAAGAACTTGGCCCTTCTTTGTCTGTGCCCTCGAGCTTTAGGGAAGGCCATATTTAAAAGTGATGACCTAATATATCTGGCAAGAGAAATTTCTAAACAAAATACAGAAGGAACTTCATGGATGCCTTTGACTGCTTTCAGCTTGATTTTAATGCAAAAGGAAGCAGGGCAGAAAGATCTGGAAATTTTGCAGCTTGACCTAGGAAAGAAGAAGAGTGTGTATGTATGTAGGCCAGGGACTGCTTCCTGAAGACATTAGCATGAGTGAAAAAGCCAAGCACTTTGCATCAGGGCAATGGGAAAGAGACCTGGAAGGAGTCTCAGGAGTCTGTGAGTTCACCTCCTCTATCCACAGGCACAGAGTCCTATGAGGGCAGAATTAGTTTGGGAAACAGGCCTAGAGTATTCTGCATGGGCTCATTGCCCAGGGCCACCTTGGGATTCTGCTTCATGCTGGATAGGTGTGCCATGGCTGCTCCAGACATGGTTCAAACAGGTGCAGGCATGGTTCACACCACTTCTCTCAAGGGACCAAATGACAACTTTTAGCATCCACATGGTGCTGATTCTGTAGGGTTGCAGAAAGCAAGAGATACGGGTTCATGATGACTTCCACCAAGATTATAAAAGAAAGCTGGCAGAGGGGCTGGAATAAAGCTTGCTACACAGGCAGAGATTGTCCACTGGAATGCCTAATGGAGCCGAGGAAGGCGGATTGTTGCTTTTGAGACACCAGAAAAACAGAGCCACCAGCAGCATGCAAATCTAACCTAGGATAAACAGCAACCACGCAGAACGCAGCCAGCCAAACTGTGGGAGCTTGGTTTTCTAGGATCCTAGGAGTCCACCACCACTGGAGGGTCAGACTTGCAGCTTCAAGTTTTAATGTGTGCCCTGCTGGATTTTGGTCTTGTTTTGGGCTGGTTTCTGCCTTCTACTTTCTCATTTATCCATTTTGGAACAGGAACATTTATCCTGTTTTTGTCATCCCAATGTATCATGGAAATACATAACTTGCTTTTGATTTTACAGGCTCAGAATTGGGAAAAAAGATGTTTGCTGTGTGTCTCAAAGGAGATTTTGGATTTGTGAGTGACGTTGGAAGGAGTTAAAATTTTGTATTATTGGGCATTGAGTGATTGTGCGTTGCATTGTGAGAAGGCCATGTGCCTTGGGGGTAAGGGGAAAATGCTGTAGTTTGGATATGGCTTGAATATTTTCCCTAAAGCATGGCAATGTTGAGTACTAGTGATAACTTTTAAAAAGTAGAGCCTTGTAGAGCCTTGTGGAAAATAAGTAGATCATTGGGGGTGATTTCCTCGACAGGCTTAATGTGTTTTTTTCCCAGGCCCCCTAGTTAGTTCCTGTGAGATGAAGTTTTAAAAAGAGAAAATCTGGCCTTGGATCTCTGTGCTTTTCAGTCTTACTATGTGACCTCTTCTATGTGAGCTCCTACCAGTTTGATGGCAGCCATCATCGATCCGGTGAAACTGCCCAGTTGTAGATTTCCAACCTCCAAAAATATAAGCTAAATAAATCGATTTTCTTTATAAAGTATTCACCCTCATGTATTGTTTTCTAGCAGCAGAAAATAGACAGACACAGTGTTTGAATTCTTCTGCATATGGATATCCAGTTGTTCTAACATCACTTATTGAAGTGATGTCATTTCCCCATTGTGTGTTCTTGGCATGAACTTTTTTCTGGGTTATCTACTCTGTTGCACTGGTCTGTGTTTCTGCTTTTCTGTCAGTGTCATATTGTTTTGGTTACTATAGCATTAAAATATATTTTGAAGTCAAGAAGCATGGTACCTCCAGCTTTGGTCTTTTGCTCAAATTGGTTTTGGCTATTCAAGGTTTCTTGTTCCATATGAATTTTAGGATTGTTTCTTATATTTCTGTAAAGAATGTTGTTGGTATTTGAATAGTGATTTCACTGAATCTGTGGGTCATTTTGGACATTTTAACAAGTTCATTCTTACAAGTTTTGGGCACAATACCTTTCCATTTGCTTGTGTCTATTTTATTTTAATTAGTGTTTTATAGTTTTCATTAATAGAGACCTTTCACTTCCTTGGTTACATTTATTCTTGAGTATTTTATTTTTTGTAGCTATGGTAAGTGATACTGTTCATTTCTTTTGTATACAGTTTACTGTAAATACACAGAAATGCTGCTAATTTTTATGTAGATTTTACACCCTGCAATTTTTCTGAATTTATTTATTAGTGCTAATAAGTTTTTATTGGAATTTTGGAGTTTTCTATGTATAAGATCATGCCATCTGTAAACAGGGTTACCTTAATTTCTTCTTTTCCAAACTGAAGGCTGGAGATTTAGCTCAGTGTTTAGAATGCTTGCCTTGCAAGCTCAAGGCCCTGAGTACAATCCCTGGCACAACAAAAACAAAAACAAAAAACAAATAAAAACAAACCCCAGATTGAAAGCCTTTTATTTCTTTCTCTTGCTAATTTTAACAGCCAGTTGCTTAGGTAGAATTTCCGCTAATATGGTGGACAAAAAAGAGAAAGTGGGCCTCTTTGTCTTGTTCCAGCTCAGACAAGATGCTTTCAACTTTTCTCCATTCAGTGTGCTACTTTCAGTGTGGGGTTGTCTTACACTGCTTTATTGTGTTGGGGTATTTTCCTTTTATACCTAATCTATTGACGGTTTATAATGAAGCTGCTGAGTTCTGTCAAATGCTTTTTCTACATCTTTAGAAATGATCATATTTTTGTCTTTCATTCTGTTAATATGATGTATTATGTTTATTCCTCTGTGTATGTTGAACAATTCTTGGATTTTTGTGATGAATCTGAGTTGATCATGATGAATGATCTTTTTAGTGCGATGTTGAATTCAGTTTGCTAGTATTTTGATGACAATTTTTACATCTATGTTTATCTGGGGAAATGGCCTGTAGTTTTCTTTTTTTCTTCTTTCTCAGTTTTTATTGTGTCATTAGTACATGTTTGCAGTACCTAATGATTATATTGCTTGTGAAGAGTTGTTATATGTAGATAACTCATCTTAATTCTTTTTCCCCCCCTTCTATTCCCCTTCCTCCCCTCCCTCCATGGGTTGGTCACCTTTTGCAAGAGATGTATTTCCTATTATCTGTCTTTTGTGCTTTATTTATACTTCGGGTCCCTCATATAAGAGAAAGTATGTGGTATTGAAGCTTTTGTGTCTGATTTATTTCTCTAAACATTATGGTCTCAAGGTGCATTCATTTTCCTACAAAAGACAAGTTTTCTTTTTTTGTTGTGTTGTTATCTGGTATCTGGGTAGTGTTGACCTCACTGAATGCGTTGGAAGTATTTCCTCTTATTCAATTTTTTTGGAATAGTTTGAGTAGAATTGGTATTAGTTCTTTAAATGTTTGCTAGAATTCATCAATGCATCAAGTTCTGAAATTTTCTTTGATAGCAGACTTTTTTTTAATCTACCATTTCAATCTCTTTACTCATTTTTGGTCTGTTCAGGTTTCTCTTTTTCATAATTTAATCTTGATAGATTTGATTTGTCCAGGAATGTATCCATTTCTTCCAGATTACCCAAATTATTGGAAAATTATGTAATGTGTGGTTATACAACATATAATTTTTTATACTAGCTTCTTATGCTATCTGTACTATTAGTTTTAATGCCTTTTTACTTTGTATTTATTTACTTGAGTCTTCTTCCTTTTTACTATTCTAGTAAATTTTTTGTCAATTTCATTTATATCTAGCAACACAATTCTTTTTTTTTTATTTTTATTTTAAACCAAGAACATGTATTGGTACATTTTACATACAATGGTCACATTCATCACATTTATTTTGTACCTATACAAGATGCATCTTGGTTCTCCCCCCTCTTCCCCACCCCTCCCCTCTGTTCCCTCCCTCCCTATTTACAGCAGGTTTATTCATCATTTTCCATATTTTCCCTTTCCCTTTTCTGTCCTTTGTTGCCTTTCTGCTTTTCCCCTTCTTTCTTTCTAATAATCCTCTCCTTTGCATATTATCTTCCTTTTATATAATATCTATTACACCTCTTTGTCCTTATTTACAGTTAAGGTTTCTCATATCAGAGAAACAATTCGATGTGTACTCATGAGTGTCTGATTTATTTCATAGCAACACAATTTGTAATAGCTAAGTCTTGGAAAAAACCTAAATGCCCAACAACCAATGAATGGCTAAAGAAAATGTGGTTTTTCTACACAATGGAGTACTACACTGCCATAAAAAGGATAAACTAGAGTCATTTGTATATAAATGGATGTTCCTTGAGAACATACTTTTAAGTGAAATAAATTAGAAACACAATTCTTTGTTGATCTTTCTAGCTTTTATTTTTATAATCTTGCTTTCATTTTTATTATTTTCCTCTTGCTAATTTTGAGATTCATTTGTTCTTATCTAGTTTCTTGAGGTGCAAGCTTAGGTTATTTGAGAACCTTCTTCTCTTTTGATGTACTTGCTTTTTGCTATAAACTCCCTATTATAACTTCCTTTGCTGTATCACATAAATTTTAGTACACTATGCTTTTATTTTCATTTGTCTCGAGAAATTTTTAAATGTTTCTTTCAATTTCTCATTAGTTCTTCAGAATTGTATTTTTATTTCAAAATATTACATTTTTAAATTTTACTTTATTTTTTAAAATTTTATTTTAATGGTACACTTTAGATGTACATAGTGAAAACATCCATCATAGGGGATTTGTACCTGAACATGATATATCTTGTTGCTTTTTTTTCCCATTCCACTCCTTCGCCCCCTCCTTCCTCCTTATTTACGAAAGCTTTGTTTCCATTTTTTCCTTCTATTCTTTATTTCTCTTGTCCCTCTGTTCCTTTCCCCTCCTCGTCTGTTCCCTTTCCCATTTGCACACTTTCTTCCCTTTCCCAATATAATACATTTTAGTCTTTATTTACACTTTCAGTTTCTCACACCAGAGAAACAATGTGGTATTCAAACATGTGTGTCTGATTCATTTCACTTAAGAGTATGGTCTTAGGATGCATCCATTTACCTAGGAATATCTCAAGCTTATCATTCTTTATGGCAGAGTAGTACTCCATTGTATAAACAAACCACATTTTCTTTATCCATTCTGCTGGTGATGGACATTTGGGCTGCTTCCAAGATTTAGCTGTTACAAACGGTGCTGCTATAAACATGGGTGTGCATACATTGCTGTGATATGATGCTTTTAATTCTTTTGGAGAGATACCCAAAAGAGGAATAGCTGGGTCAAATGGAATCTCTAGTCCTAGTTCCCTGAAGATTCTCCACACTGATCTCCATAGCGGTTGCACCAGTCTACATTCCCGCCAACAGTGGAGGAGAGTTCCTTTTACTCCACAGCCCCTCCAGCATTTGTTATTGGCTGATTTGTTGATAATAGCCATTCTTTCTGGAGTGAGGTGGAATCTCAGGGTTGTTTTGATTTGCATCTCTCGAATGACCAGTGATGTTTCTACTTATTCATTTGAGAAGTGTCTGTTCATTTCAGTTGCCCACTTTCGGATTGAGTCTTTAAATTTGGGGGGTCTGACTTTTTTTAGTTCTTTACATATTCAAGATGTTAGTCCTTTGTCAGAGGAATAGCTGGCAAAATTTTTTTCCCACTCTGTAGGTTGTCTCTTCACTCTGTTGGTGGTTTCTTTTGCTGTGCAAAAGCTTTTTAATAAGATTAGATCCTAGGTGTTGATTCTTTATGATATTTCCTGGGCAATTGGAGATTTGTTCATAAAGTGTTTGCCTACACCTATGTCTTCAAGAGTTCTACCTATTCTATCTTCCAGCAGATTTAGTGTTTCTGTTTTAATATTTAGATCAGAATCATATTTTAAATTGTCATATATTTTTGTATTTTCCAAAGATCCTTCTGTTTTGTTCTTTTTTAGTTGTCTACCATTGCATTCAGAAAAGATACTTGATATGGTTTCACTCATGTTAAATAAGACTTTTCTGTGGTGCAATATATGATCTGTCCTGGAGAATGTTTCATGAACAGTTGAGCAGAATGTATATTCTGTGGCTGTTGAATGGAATGTTCTATGTAAGACTGAGGTCCATTTGGTCTAGAAAGAAGTTTAAATTTGGTATTTCTTTCTTGATTTTCGTCTAAATGACCTGTCAGTTGATGAGAGTGGGGTTTTGAAGTCCTTTATTACTGTACTGGAGTCTATATCTCCCTTCAGGTCTACAAATATCTGTTGTATATTTAGGTATTCGAATATTTGGGTATTCCAATGTTGGGTACATGCTCATGTATTTACAATTATTTTATCTCATTGCTGAATTTACCTGTTTATCATTATATAATGATCATCATTGCATCTTTTTACAGTTTTTTTTTACTTAAAGTCTATCTCATCTTATATATAAGTATAGGTACTCTTGCTGTCCTTTGGTTTCCATTTGTATGGAATATCTATTTCTACCTCTTCACTTTCAGTCTACATGTACTCTTGCAGGTGATATGAGTCTCTTCTAGGCAGCATATAAATGGATCTTTGTAAAAATCTCTTCACCATTATCTGTGTCTTGACAGGAGAATTTAATTCATTTAAAATCAAAGTAATAAAAAAATCAAAGTAATGACAGTTAATAATTTATTATTGCCAATGTGTTATTTGGTTTCTCGTTGGTTTGTAGACCCTTTCTTCCTTCCTTTCTATCCTCCTGTCTTCTGTATCAATCTTTTCTAGCAATTTGTTTCAATTGTTTGCTTGCCTTTTTGTGTATATTTTATGATTTTTGTTTTGTGGTTGCCATGAGGCTCATAAAAGCATACTTTAGATTTAACACATTATTTTAAGCTGAGAACAATTAAACTATGAACACACACACACATGCACACACACCCCTCTACATACCCCTCTACAATTTAACTTCTTTTTCCTCTTGTCCATTTTGGATTTTTGATGTTGTACTTTATATATTTTCTTTTGTATGTCCCTTAGCAAGTTATTGTAATTATTTTTTAATAATTATGTTTTTTAACCTTCATGCCAAAGATATAAAGGATTTACACATCACCAGTATGGTATAAGAGCACTGTAAATTCAGTTGTGTATTTTTACCTGTAAGTTTTATACTTTCAGATGTTTTTGGTGTTACTGATTAGTGTTGTTTTCTTTCAGATTGAAGAACTCCCTTCATATTTCTCCAAAACAGGTCTGATGGTGATGAACTCTCTCAGCTTCTGTTTGTCCAGAAAAATCCTTATCTTGCTTTCCCTTCTGAAGGAGAGCTTTACTAGTTTCAGGATTTTTTTGTTCCAATATTTTTCCTTCAGGACTTCGAATGTATCATCCCACTATTTCCAGGCCTGAAAGGTTTCTGCTAAGAAACCCACTGGTAGGGGTATTGCAATTCCCTTATAGAATGTTTGCTTTTCTCCTTCTTTCTTTGCTCTTTGCCAGTTTTACGATAATATCTCTTGGCATAGTGTTGTTTGGACTGCATCTTATTGGAGCCCTGTAAATATTCTGTAGGTGGATATGTTAATCATTATCCAGGTTTGGAAGATTTTTTGCTATTATTTCTTTAAATAATGTTTCTTTCCCTTGATGTTTCTTTACTCCGTATTGGATGTCAATGACTCAGAAATTTGCTCTTTTAATGCTATCCCATAAATCCTGTAGGCTTTCTTCATTCTTTTTTATTCTGTTCTTTCTTCTCTAACTGCATTTCTTCAAGTAACTGTCTTCAATTTTGTCTTCTGCTTGATAAATGCTGCTGTTGATTCCTTCTATTTCAGTTTTCTTCACTTTATTCATTGTTCCTTTTAGCTCACAGATTTATTTGGAGTTCCCCTTTTTATTTCATTATCTTTGTTAAATGTGTCACATTTTCTTTCATTTCATTGAATTGTTTCTCGTTTTATCTTGAAGTTAATTGAGCTTCCATAGAACAGCTATTTTGGGTTCTTTGTCAGGTGCTTCATACATCCCTCCTTAGTCGGTTGGTGGCACTTGATTTTGTCCATTTTGTGATGTCATGCTTCCCTTGTCGTTCTTGATTCTTGTGCTCCTACCCTACAGTAATGTCTGTACACTGAAGAATCACGTACTTAACGCAAGTCTTTGCAAGTTTGGCTTTGTCCGGGAAATTTGAGACAGGTCACTGTGGTCCCTAAGCTGTTACAACACTAGGGGGCACCCTAAGCCCAGGGCCACTTAATCTGGGGCAAAGCTGCGCTTCAATCCAAGCCCCTGGCTGCTGAGGTCCGCCTGTTGCGGTGGGACTTTCTGAGCTGAGCCCAAAGCCGCTGTCCGCAGTCTCTGTGCGGTGGCCTGGACTCTAGTCTTAGTTCTCATGAGACATGGGTTTCACTGTGGTGAGCCCGGTGTTGGGGTTCATGGCAAAGTGTGATGCTTACCACCCTGTCTTCTTTCCGAATGGATGATACCTCTCTCCATGCTGGTGTTGGAGAAAGGGTGATGTATGTTCTCCCTGCCATTTCCATACAACTTTTTTGCTACTCTGCTACAAGCGGGGAGTGTGATCTCTCACTTGGTTAGGTATTTTTTTTTAGCTCTTGTGTAGGTATTTTTGTGCATGAATAGATGTTCAAATTGATGTGGGGAGATGATTGCTAGAGTCTTATTGTGTCATCTTGCTCTGCCTTCTTCTCAAGTATTACATTTTTTATGCTATCATAAATTATATTTTAAAAAATTCCATGTCTAAATGCTTATTGCTACTGTAGAGAAATATAATTAATCTTCACATATCAGTTTTGTATCCTATGACCCTATAGTACTCACTTATTTTTGTTAGTACCTTTAAAAATATTCTTGGTATTTTCTATATAGATGATTTTGCTGTCTGATAATAAAAGTTTTATTTACTTATTTTCAATCTGTATCTGTCTATTTACTGTGTTTGAAATCGGTAAGACCTTTAATAGAACAATGAACACAAATGTTAAGAGCAGATCTCCTTACCTTGTTCCTGAGCTTATTGCAAGAACAATTCGGTTTTTCATCAGGTCAATTTTTAGCATTTTCTTACATGCAACTTACAAATTCAAGGATTTTACCTTCTGTTTATAGTTTGCAGAGGGATTTTATTACAAGTGTATGTTCAAATTCTTCAAGTGATTTTCTGATACTGATTGGAAGGATCCTTTTAAGTCTGTTAATATGATGAATTACAACTATTGATTTTTTAGTGTTGAACCAGCCTTGCATTCCCAGGAAAAGAAACTCTCCTTGATCATAAAATATTATCCTTGTTACCTATTTCTGAATTCTATTGGCTACTATTTTGTTACAGTACTTTTGTTTATATGTTCATTAGGATATTACAGTTTATTTTTATTTTCTTATGGTAAAGAGTCATTCTGGCTTCAAAAAATGAGTGGAGAGTGTTCCTTCTTTTATTTTCTGGAAAAATTTGTGTAGAATTGTTATTGTTTCTTCTTTATTGTGTGGTATCGTTCCTTGATACTCTAAGGTTTTTAACTGACTTTCATTGCAAGTTTAATTTCTTTAATAGATAAAGTGCTGTTCATGTAATTTATTTATTCATGAGTGAGAGTTGGTAAGTTAAGTCTTGCAAGAAAGTTATTCATATTTCCTTATTATCCTTTAATTTTCATAATATTGTGACATACTTGTTTTCATTTCTAATAATGGTAATTTTTGTGTTCTTTTGTCTTGTGTCTTTTGTCTTTGGTCTTGTGTCTAGTGCCTTGAAGATTCAGATTCATTACTGAAAATTGTTGATTCTTTTTAGTTACTTTTTTTTCATTTATCCTGCAAATAATAATTTTGCTTTCCTTTTAAGATTCTTATATTAATGTATTATTTCTTTTCTTACCACTTCGCCTTGGCTATACAATGTAGTATTGATTGGTTATAGGGATGGATGAGTGTCTGTCTTGTTCCTGACTTGAATGAAATTGTTTCTATAGTGTCTCCGTTATGCATAACATTTCCTGTAGGTTATTGTAGGTAGTCCTCATAAATGAAAGATATTTCATTGTATTTCTAATTTGCTAAGACTGTTTTCATGAATGAAAGGAGAATTTTCTTGCATGCTCATTTTCTTCATCTACTGAGATGCTCATACACTCCTTTGATTACAATATGTTAATATATTTTAATTATTACTGTACATTATTCAATACTTTGCTTCCCCTTCTTTTTTTAGAATTATGAATTTCATTGATAGATTATTGGATATTAAACTATCTTTTCATTTCTTGGATAAGTCTACTGGATTATGGATTATGTGTGGTCGGATTTATATGTGAACCTTTAGAAGCTGTATTTATGTTTAGCTGTGTTAGTCAGCTTTGCATTGCCCACAATGTAATATCTGACACAGTGTACTTATGAAGTTAAAAAAAAAAGTTTCTGCAGCTCACAGATTTGGAGATTTACAGTCCAAACAATTATAGCACAAGTTCAGCAAGAACCACCGTTGGCTGTATCTCCTCATGGCAAAGAGTGTATAGCGACTGTGGGAGTGTGTGTAAGAGAGAATGGCGATATCTTGGAGGAAAGCACGATGGAGGAAGCTGAGCAGGTCCCACAGTCCTTTCCAAGATCAAGCCCCTGGTGATCTAAGGACCTGCTCTTAGGTCTCCCATTCCTAAGGTTCTGTCACCTCCCAATGGGACCACCTTGGTGGTCAAACCCTTAACATAGGCAGCTCAGGGGGACAGTAGCAGCTCATACATTGATTTTACCGCTTCTGTTCCATTTTGATACCAATGTACATCAAGCTAAAGGTGGTTTATTTATCTTTTTCCAGTTTCTGGAACTGTTTTCTAAAGATAAGAATTAAATATTTATTGACAGTTTAATAAAACTGACTTGACTGTAAGGTTTGAGGAGAGAAGGTTGATTTTTAATCTCCTATTTCAATTTCTGTTCTCTTCCAGTTTCCTATTTCTTCTGTTGTTTTCATAGGAAATTATTCATTTTTTCTGGTTTTGAATATAACACCTAAAGCTGTAAAAATATTTTATTTTTTGAAAAAAATATTTTGATACTTGCTAAAATTGTATGAGAGCTTGATATAGAGCCAAACATTTTCCAGGATTTGTTAAGAAAGTAGTTCCCTGCCCAGCTTCCCAGAAGCAGCCATTTTCAATCCTTTCAAATTATTCAATTTATAGGTATTTATCTCTTATCCCTAAATAACATGCTTGTACTCATCCTCCTGACTTCTAGTTACTTAGGCAGAATTTATTAACTTGCCACTCTGGAAAATAAATACTTAGATTTTTAAAAAATTCCTTCCTTTTATAGCCTGTAATTTGCAGCATAACATTGATTAACATTTTGCTTTTATTATTACGACTATTTCCATGGTGTTCATCGCAAGCCAGATAATGTATTATATTATTTTCCTATTGCAGCTTTAACAAATTATCACAAATGTAGTGACCTAGAACAACAGAAGTTTGTATTTTTGCAGGTTTGAGGGTTTGACAGCACTAAAATCAAGGTGCTGGTCGACCCATGTTCCATTCCGGGGGCTCTGTGCAGAACTGGTTTCCTTGCTTTCTTGGCTTTGAAAGGCCACCTGCATTCCCTTGCTTCTGGTCGCTTCCTACAACTTCCAAGTCTGCAATGGCTGCTCAAGTTTCTTCATATCAGATCACTCGAACACTTACTTTTCTTCCTCCTACTTCCACTTAAGGATGCTAGTGACTATACTGAGCCTCCCCTGAATCCTGAATCATCTCCCTATTTTAAATGTAGCTGATCAGCAACCTTATTTCCATCTGATACCTCAACTGCCCTTTGCCATGTAGCTGTATCACATTTATAGATCCTGAGCCTTAAGACATGGTCCTCTGGACCGAGTCCTCTCTCTGCTTTGTTCATAGGTGTCATCCTGGATGCTTTATCACCATCCCTAGATTTCATTTCTATTCCTCTTGAGTTGGACTCCCTGTTTCTCTCTTCATTTGTTATTTTATCCTTATGAAGTACATTTTCAACTGCTTTTTCTGAGAATGGGATCAAGGATGTCAGTAAATATTTTTGAGGTTCCCTCTGTTTTTGTTGTGTTAGGGATGATGGGACCCAGGGCCTTGGCATGCTAGCATGTTCTCTATCACTGAGCTAAATCCCAAGCCCCTTGATTTGTAAAGATCTGTTTATTATACCCTTCTTTTTCATTGTTAGTTTGGTTATGGATTTCTAAATTGTAAATGATTTCCCCTCAGAAATTTGAAAGCATTGCTCCCCTCCTTTCCTACTGGTACAATTGCTGTTAGGAAGTCTGAGGCCATTTGAATGCTTGAACATCTGCGCGCAAATTTATCCCTCTTTCTCTTAACACACATAGGCTATTCCTTTCCTCTGTAGTGTTCTAACAGTGTTAGGTCCTATAGCAGACTGATTTTTTTCCATCTCTTGTGCTGGCACTCTGCTGGCTGTATTATTCCGGGAATGTTTTTGAATTGCACCTGCCATTCTCCCGTTCCCTTCTGACTTTTGCTCTAGCTTTACTTCTCAATCTCTGTTTTTCTTTCTTTCTCTCTTACTATTTCAATATTGGCCCTACTAGGCTAGTTTTGTAATTTTCTCTTCTCTGTCCTTTTATCTAAGTACTCTATATTTTGGCAGATATCTTTAAATTTATCTTTCAAATATTCTAAAGTTTTGTATTTCCCTTATGGTTTTACTTTTTAACTTAAAAATACTATTTGAATTCTTTTTAGGGCAATTTCTTTTATTCATGGATGCGATATTTTTGTCTGATCTCTGATGCCACTGATGTTTTAACTTTTATGTCCTTTTCTTCCTTACAGAGTCTTTTCACTCTGAATTTCTTTTCTAAAAGTATTATTTTTTGTTTATCTTTGTGTTAGAGGCTTTCCTCATGGGTCTTGTGTTCCTTAGTTATTTTTTCCTATGTAAGAGTGGAACATTAAAAACTGACTGGAAATGCTGAGTGAGGAGGTGTATTATCTGCTAAGGTTTGTCTTTTTGAGAACTATAATGTCAATGTCTTTCAATTCAAAATAAATGGGTATTCCAAGTGTCATCTTTGGAGTACACAGAACTAATTTCTTGCATTCTGTGTGACAAGGAAGGAAGTATCTTATATTGTTTCTTTGCTCTCATTTTCCTTTCTCTTTATTCTCGCTGGTTTGCAAATTAAAATAAATTGATTTGCTGCCACTTTAATGGAGTTTCAAGATGAAGCAGAAACAAATGCTTATGTTCAATTGACTATCTTTAGCTGCAAAAGACTCAAGGTTTAAAAAATCCTGTTGTTTGTAATTTCTGTATTTTTCTTATTTCTTACAGTTTTTTCCTCTCTTCAAAATCTATACGTTGCGAACTCTTTAATATATGTATGTGTGTCTTTCTTTTGCCACTACTTTTGTGTGGTTTAAATTGCTATACAGTTATACAGACATGATATTCATGTACATATATAGTGTTGCTCAGGGTTCTCTAGAGGGACAGAAATATATATTATATATATATATATTTGTTAGATAACCTTATAGCATCAGAGGAGGGAGAGAATCCATAATGGTCATTTGTGTGCTGCAGAGCCAGGCGACCTAGTAGCTGTGCAGTCCAAGAATCTGGAAGCCACAGAGCAAGTGGGATGAAGGATGCAGTGCCCGTCTGAGCCTGAAGGCCTCAAAGCTGTCTGGAGAGTCGCTGGTAAGAGTCTGCATTGACGTCCATAGGTGAAGACAGTATCAAAGACACACCCACTCAAGCAGAATGAGCAGAGTAGAGGTTCTGGAATGCAGAAGACTTCTTTCTTGCTCTTTCATCTACCTGAGTTGCAAGCCTATTGGATGATGCCACCCACAATCAAGGTGGGTCTTCCCTTCTCAGTTTGCTGGCCCGAAGGCCAGTCATCTCTGAAGACACATGGCAGACAGACCCAGAATCTCCATGCTGATTCTTAGAGTGGTCGTGCTAGTTTACATTTCTGCCAACTGTGCAAAAGGTTCCTCGCCAGCATCTGTTATTACTTGACCTTTTGCTGATGGCCAGTCTCTCTGGAGTGAGATGGAATCTCAGTGTTGTTTTAATTTACATTTCTCTAATGGCCAGAGATGGTGAACATTTTTCATGTACTTATTGGTCATCTGTATTTCTTCTTTTGAGAAGGGTCTGTTCATTTCAGTTGCCCATTCTTTGATTGAGTTTTATTTTGGGAGGATCTAATTTTCTTGAGTTCTTTTTTTTTTAAATGTTTATTAGTCCATGTTTGCAGTACATAATGATTACATTCATTGTCGGTGATTGGTACATATACACAACACACTTCAATTCCCTTCTCTTCCCCCCCTTCCACCCCTTTTTATTTTTACAGCATCAGATTCATTTACTTATCTTATAAGACCTTATAAAGTTCATTATGTATGCTGATTGAAAACCAGACTAATAGACCAAAGAACGTATAGAACATGTAAGACAACTGTACTAAGTCAAGGTGCACTTTTAGATACATTGTCCACACTGAATTACAAAACCTTTTTGTCTTTCTCTTTTTTCTATTATCTGTCTTTTATTTCATACTTCATATATGTGCGCACGTGCACGTGCATGTGTGTGAATGTGTGTATGTATATTGCGTTTTAATGAAAGAGAAACCATGTGATATTTAAGCTTATGTCTGAGTTACTTAACATTTTAGTCTCAAGGTGCATACATTTTCCACAAATGACTCAAGTTTATCCTTTTTTATGGCAGAGTAGTACTCCGTTGTGTACAAATACTGCATTTTTTAAAATCCATTCATCTGTTGATGGACATATAGGCTGTTTCTAAGATTTAGCTATTATGAATTCCACCACCATAAACATGGGTATTCATACCTCACTGTGCTATGATGTCATCAACTCTTTTGGGAAGATACATAGAAGAGGAATAGCTGGGTCAAATGGAGTTTCTACTTTTAGTTTTTTCAGGAATCTCCATACTTACTTCCATAGTGGTTGTATCAGTTTACACTACCACCAGAAATGGAGAAGGCTTTCTTTCTCCCCACAGCCTCACCAGCATTTGTGTTTGGTTGATTTTTTTGATGGTAGCCGTTGTTTCTGGAGCAAGATGGAATTTTAGTGTTGTTTTAATTTGCATTTCTTAAATGGCCAGTATTGTTAAACATGTTTTCATGTATTTATTGGCTGTTTGTATTTCTTTATCTGAGAAATGTCTATTTATTTCAGATGCCCAGTTTTAAATTGGGTCTTTAAATTTTGGGAAAGGGTCTAAGTTTTTGAATTTTTTATATATTTTAGATATTAGTCCTCTGAGGAGTAGCTGGAAATTTTTTTCCCCATTCTGTAGGTTGTCTCTTCACTCTGTTGGTCATTTCTTTGCTGTGCAGAAGCCTTTTCTTTTGATATGACCCCATTTGTTGACTCTTGGTATTATTTCTTGTGCAACTACGGTTTTGTTCAGAAAGTCTTTGTCTGTGCCTATGTCTTCAAGAGTTTTATCTATCCTGTCTTCTGGCAGATTGTTTCTATTCTAATGTTTAGATCTTTGATCCATTTTGATTTTAGTTTAGTGCACAGTGAGAGATATAGGTCCAGGTTCAATCTTTGGCATGTGGGAAGCCAATTTTCCCAGCACCATTTTTTTTTAAAGAGGTGATATTCCCTCCAACAAAGGGATTTGGCCCCTTTGTCAAAAATAACACAGCCTAGTGTGCCTGGATCTTCTGCATCTTCTGTTCTGTTCCCCTGGTCCCGTAGTCTCTTTTTTTGCCAATATATGTCCCATGCTGTTTTGATCACTGTAGCTTTGTAGTATAATTTAAAGTCTGGGACTGTGATGCCCCCTGCCTTGCCCTTGTTGCACAGAGTTGCTTTAGCTATTATAGCTCTCTCCTGGTTCCATATGAATTTTAGGATTGTTTTTGCCAGTTGTGTAAGGAATGTTATTGGTATTTTGATTGGGATTGCATTAAACCTATCTAACAGTTTTGGAAGTATGGCCATTTTGACTATATTGATTCTGTCTGTGCAGAAACAGAGGATTTTTTTCCATTTTCTGATGTCTTCTTCAATCTTCTTTTTCAGAGTACTATAGTTTTCACTGTAGAAGTCTTTCAGCTCCTTGGTTAGGTTGATTCCTAAGTATTCCATTTCTCTTGATGCTATTGTGAAAGGTATTCTTTCTGTAATGTACCTTTCCCTGAGTTTATTATTGGTATACAGAAACACTATTGATTTCTGACTGTTGACTTAGTATCCTGTGACACTGCCAAATTTGCGTATTAGTTCTAGAAGTCTTTTGGTGGAGTTCTGGGGGTCTTCTATGTAGAGGATCATGTCATCAGCCAATAATAATAATTTAGCTGCTTTCTTTCCTATCCATATCCCTTATATTTCTTTCTCTTGTCTTATTGCTCTAGCTGTTTTGAGAACTATATTAAACAGAATTGGTAACAGCAAATATCCTTGTCTTCTTCTTGATTTTAGAGGAAAAGCTTTCAGCTTTTCTATGTTTAGTATGATGTTGACAGTTTGTCATAACTGACCTTCTCTTCCTATTTTCTTCAGTGTTTTTTTTTTATCATGAATGAGTGTTGTACTTTGTCACATGCCTTTTCTGTGTCTATTGAGATGATCATGTGACTTTTGTCTTTGCTCCTGCTTATGTGGTGTATCACATTTATTGTTTTGCATGTGTTAAACCATTCCTGCATCCCTGGGATGAATCCTGCTAGGTCATGTTGTATGATCTTTTTGATGATTTGCTTCATTTTGTTTGCTAGTATCTTACTGAGGATATTTGCATTTGTGTTCATTAAAGAGATCGGCCTGTAGTTCTCGTTTTCGCTTATGTCCTTTTCTGGTTTTGGAATCAGGGTACTGATTGCTTCCAGGAATGACTTTGGGAGTACTGCTTCCTTTCAATTTTGGTAAAGAGTTTGAGGAGTAGTGGCATTAGATCTTCTCTAAAATTCTTGTAGATTTTGGCTGTGAAACTGGCAGGACCTGGGCTTTTATTAGTTGGCAGGTTTTTTTTTTTTGTTGTTAGTTCTTCAATTTCACTGACTGATACTGGCTTAATGAGGATTCTTGTTTCAGCTTTGGTAGTTCATATGTATCTAGGAACTTATCCATTTCCTTTGAATTTTCTATTTTATTAGAGTGCAGGTTCTCAAAGTAGTTACCAATAATCTTCTGGAATTAATCTGTTGTGATTTCACCTTTTTATTTCTAATTGCGTGGATTTGGATCTTTTCTGTCCTTATTTTGATAAAATTACCTGAGGGTTTGTCTATTTTGTTTAATCTTCAAAGAGTCTCTTCAATTCATTGATTCTTTGTATATTTTTTTGCTCCCAATTTCATTTATTTCTGCCTTGATCATTATAATTGCCTTCCTCATATTAGCTTTGGGTTTGGATTATTCTTGATTTTTGTGGGCCCTTGAGGCGCATTATTAGGCTATTTACTTGAGCTCATTCTGCTTTTCTGATGTGGGAATTCACTGCTGTGAACTTCCCTCCTAGGACTACTTTCATTGTGTCCCATAGATTCTGGATGTTGTACTGGCATTATTGATTGATTGTAGAAACTGTCTAATTTCTTCTTTAATTTCTTTTTATTTTAATTTTAAAAAAATTTATTTTAATGGTACATTTATTTTTAATGGTACATAGTGATAACATTCATCATAGGGGATTTGTCCCTTTGTATCTTGTTGCTTCTTTTTTCCTGTTCCCCTCCCTTCACTTCACCCCCTCCTCCCTACTTATTTACAAAAGCTTTGTTTCCATTTTTTCCTTCTATTCTTTATTTCTCTTGTCTCTCTGTTCCTTTCCCCCTCCCCCTCCCTTGTTCTCCTTCCCATTTGCACATTTTCTTCCCATTTCCCAGTATGTATTAGAATTTTTGGTCCTTATTTACACTTTCAGTTTCTCACACCAGTGAAACAATGCCATATTTAAACACGTGTGTCTGATTTATTTCACTTGAGAGTATGGTCTCAAGATGCATCCATTTACCTAGAAATATCTCAAGCTTATCATTCTTTACAGCAGAGGAGTACTCCATTGTATAAAAAACCCTACAGTTTCTTTATCCATTCCTCGGTTGCTGGGCATTTGGGCTGTTTCCATGATTTAGCTATTACAAACTGTGGTCCTCTAAACATGGGTGTGCATTTATCACAGTGGTATGATGCTTTTAATTCTTTTGGGAAGATACCAAGATGGAGTATAGCTGGGTCAAATGGAACCTCTAGTCCTAGTTCCCTGAGGAATCTCCACACTGATTTCCACAGCAGTTGCACCAGTCTACACTCCCACCAACAGTGGAGAAGGGTTCCTTTTTCCCCCTGTAGCCCCCCCAGCATTTGTTATTGGCTGATTTGTTCACAATAGCCATTCTTTCTGGAGTGAGATGGAATCTCAGGATTGTGTTAATTTGCATCTCTTGAATGACCAGTGATGCTGATCATTTTTTCATATGTCTATCTGCTATTTCTACTTCTTCATCTGAGAAGTGTCTATTCATTTCAGCTGCCCACTTTGGGATTGGGTCTTTAAATTTAGGGGGTCTGATTTTTTAGAGTTCTTTATATTTTCAAGATATTAGTCCTTTGTTAGAGGAATAGCCGGCAAAAGTTTTATTCCCATTCTGTGGGTTGTCTCTTCGCTCTGTTGGTGGTTTCTTTTGCTGTGCAAAAGCTTTTTAATAAGGTTAGATACCAGTTGTTGATTGTTTGTGATATTTCCTGAGCAACTGGGGATTTGTTCATAAAGTGTTTGCCTACACCTATGTCTTCAAGAGTTCTACCTATTCTATCTTCCAGCCGATTTAGTGTTTCTGTTTTAATGTTTAGATCTTTGATCTACTTTGATTTGGAAGACAGCTTTTCAGAGTAGTTATTGATAGTCTTCTTCTTCTTTTTTTTGGCGGGGTTGGGATGCTGGGGATCAAACTCAGGGCCTTGTGCTTGCTAGGTAAGCACTCTACCACTGAGCTAAATCCCCAACCCTTGATAGTCTTCTTGATTTAGGGTTTATGATGAATTTGTACTATTGGTTCAAAGTCTATAATCTTTACTTACAAGATTTTTATTTTTTAATATCCACCATTTTGACTCATTTAAAAAAATTTATAACTTGTTGCAATTGCTTTTCATAGATCTTATTCCTCTAGTTCTTTGAAGATGTTAAGCATATTTGTTTTTAAGTCACTTTCAAATTGTTTCTCTCTATGATTGCAGTTTTGTGTTTGCTGGATTTGTTTACTATTTTTTTCAAGATGAGTTTTGGTAGACTTTGATACTCTAGTTCACTGCAAACTTGTAAGTAGAAAATTTCATGATTTTTCTCTCCTCTGTATTCACCCCTCCTAGATCAGGCTGGATTGAATTTCATTTGATCAGTTGTTATGTTTGGAACTAGTTTTTATGTTGGCAGCTTAGCACTTTTGTTACTTTAGAATACTGAAGGTGATCTAGTTTTTGAGCCAGTGGGCAGCATGATGTGAGTCCTAGTTATATAAATTATCTAAACTTCCCACCTGGGCTGTACCTCATTTGGCAATCTTAGCTTCTCCTGCTGGTCATAATATTTTAATGTTATTCTGTACCCCATCTGGTGGTTTCCTGCAACAATCTAGCTTTCTGCATATTCAATAGTAATGGAAGGCCAGGCTATCTCTGCCTATTTCCCAGTGTGTGAGGGGCTTAATCTCCCCAGCCTACATTTGCTGAATACTTTTTCAGCTCCATGGGCAAAATTTCTTTTTTATTTCTTTTCTTTTTCTATTGTTATTTTTTATTTTCAATGAATTCATCATGATTTAGCTATCAGTACTATATTCTGTGTGTGAAGCTGAGAAAATGATTTCTATGTGAATTCGAATCTCTAGTTTGACATGATGGTCCTTAGGGATTGATTTCCAGATGGATAATACATTCTTCTTCAAATGGTGACTACTCTGCATTTGGGACGTTACTTGTGAAATGTTCTTCATTAGTGCTCTGTGCTTACTCTGTCATCACAGGTTCTAATAGTCACATATCTGAGTATCATTCTAGGACTTGTGTCCACTCAGATTGGATCTGTTGAGCAGATGTCTTTTGACTGTGGGAGCAGGAATGTAGGATTTGTCTAAAATTTGGGCCCCAGACCGATATCAAAGGAATGTTTGTAGGCCAGATGAGTGGAAATGGTTACCTCAGAAGGAAAATCTTATTGTGGCAGGCAGGAGGAAGAAAGGACAAGAGTGTGGGAGAAGTCTTGGTTGCCAACATAATGTTGGAACTTTAAACAGAAATAAAGGAAATGGATGAGAAAGCAGTTAATCTTTGGGTTGAAAATGACTGCTTAGGTGGACTTGGGAGGAGTGAATGAGATTGATGGTGGTTTCACCCTGATCTCGAGTCATCTGTACAGTGGAAAACATCATGCCAGCATGAAAGGAGGCTAGTGTGGCACAGAGAAGGAGAAGTGTGAGTTGAGGCTTAAGAGATCAGATTTTGCTAAGTTTTACAGGACTTTGTGGAGCAAATTGAAGTTTATTCTTCCCCCAAAGAGCAGTAGGGAGCCATTGAATAGTTTTAAGCAAAGGAGTAAAGCAATCTGATTTGCATTTTAATGGCCCTTTCTGGCTGAAGTGTGAAGGGCGGATTAATGCAGCAGAAGGGCTGCTAGAGTGAAGGCAGAGACCAGTGTCGCTGCATCTGAGGCCCCATTTGGAGAGACACATTAGGAATGGAATACTGAGCACACACTATAAGTCTGCTATCTTTCATCTTGTACTTGTGCTTGTATTTCTTTTTCTCTACCTATTTCCTTCCAGTTTTTCTGATGTGTCTCACTCATGAAGACTGAGTTATTGTTTGTTCCTCTTTTTCATTTTTGTTTCCTTGTGTAATCCTCAGCCTTCTGCTTTTTTCCACCGACAGAAGGGCTGGGCTGCAGTTTTGTGCTGGAATCTCATAATCAACCTCTCCATTTGCTTTCTTTGATTTTCACCCTGGTGGTCCATTGGTAACATTCTTCATTTTCAGTGGTCTATTGTTTCCCCTCAATTTCTTGTTTGCTTTCCTCTTTCTCAGTTTCCAGCAGGGAGTTGCTTGAGGCAGAAACTCTTGCTCTTGGAGAATGGATGTATGCTTGCTACATGTTTGCAAAAAGCACCACATTGTTCCAGTGCCTTTCTAGCTGCATTAACACGCTGGCCAACGAAGTAAATACTGAAGTTGAGAACTCTTTCCTGTCTTTACTTGTAGAGTCAGTTCTTCCACTTTTCTGCGTGCCTGCTTAGAAATGTAAAAATGTCGCAGTCTGCAGAAGCATTTGCGGATCCTTGGCAGTGCCCGGTCTACAATAGTGCTCCTGATTATATGCCCAGTAGGAGCCGTGGGGTGAAATTGGGATATATGAATATAACCTTCTGTTTTTGTATCTGGTCTGCAGATTCTGCCCCGCCCCCCCCCTTTTTTTACACATGGGATAATTTGATTATCTGGTTTTTTAATATTTAATTTTATTTTAATGGTACATTTTAGAACTACATAGTGATAACATTCATCAAAGGGGATTTGTACCTGTACATGGTATATCTTATTGCTTCTTTTTTTCCCATTCCCCTCCCCTCATCCCCTCTTCCTGTCTATCTGCAAAAGCTTTGTTTCCATTTTTTCCTTCCATTTCTTATTTCTCTTGTCCTCTGTTCCTTTCCCCCTCCCTTGTTCCCTTTCCCATTTGGACATTTTCTTCCCTTTCCCAATATAATATATTTTAGTCTTCCCCATTTTTAGATCAAAACAGGTTGCCTGAACTATGTATGTTGCACAATCCTGTTTATAGCTCCTGTACCCTGAGGACAAACTACCAATCTGAATTTACTCCTTAGTCTACAGCTTCATCTGTCTGCCTGCAGCCCCAGGGACTACTATTGACGGTAGCTTTTCTGATGGCAAACGGGACACTGCCACAGCATAGCAGCCACAGCTGAATCACTGTCTGCAGGCTGTGGGCTTTGGAATCCTTGTGCTGAGCTGGAAGGAACTGTGAGTCAGTGTACTCTTAGACCAGTTGTAAATCAGATGAGCAGCCTGAGGGGATTGCGCAAATGAGAAGGGTGTCTCTTCTTCCTTGATGATTTAGTTCTTGAATTACTTTTGCTAATTAGTGGGCCTGTGTTTGTCTGGAAAGGTTTTCTTGCTTCTTAAGTGCCTGTTGGGGGCCAAAAATAATTTGAGCTATTACCTATTTTCCTACATAAAGATATATAGAGTTGTGTGGGCAATACATACAGACAGTGACAGCTGTCCAGATATTCTGATGTGCTGCAGCCCCAGTTAGGGTTTTCTTGTGGATATTGTGGCCAGAATTGACAGATTCAACACTCACTCATTGGTGCTCCTTTGTATTTAACTGTTACAGAACTTCTCAGATATTTTTAAGTTCTACTTCATCATCCCCTTTCATGAGCGTTCGACTTTTCTTGGTAGGAAACAAAGAGGTTTTATTTTTCCTCTGAACATCAGCTTATTGAATAGTTGAAATAGATCAGCTCACAGTGTTATATTTGGAGCATATAATGGTAAATCACATAGGTCTGGGTCCTCTCTTGGAGCATACAATCTAAAGCGGAAGGCATACTTTCAACAAGTAATTATCAGGTGAGCTGAGTTCTGTACAGGAGTAGTGAAGAGTGTCTTCCAGCAGACCCAGACCAGTACAGAATGCCACAGGCAAACCTTCCTTACTGAGGTAACACCCAGGTTTAGAATGTAAAGCCAATCCAGAGGTGATGGGAATGAAAGTAGATAAAGGAAATATTCCAGGGTGGGAGAGCCATTTGTGTGTCTGTCCTGCTAACAGTAAAATCCATGTCACTTTCTAGGAGGTAAGAGCAGGAGAATATAGAGGCATAGTACTATGCAAGTCATGGCCTGCAAGGTTTGGACCTCTTTCCAGAGTCATGGAAAAGTGTCGAAGGGTTTTACAGAGAGGATAACTTGGTGAATTTTGTAGTTTTCAAAGCTAATTCTGGGAGCAGAGAATCAACTGGTTGTCAAGGAAGTCAAAAGTAGAAATGGAGGGGTATTAGGTGATGATAGCTAACAATGATGACTGTTTTGGTGCTGCCAGAGTGGATAGAGAAGAGTGTGTGGAATAGAGGGACAATAAGAAGTTATTTGTTCTGGAGCAGATTCATCAAGAAGCAGTACAGCACACCTGCCATGCGTGGTTGTTGTGAGGGCTAAATAACTTCATCATTATAAAGTGCTTAGAACAGTGTCTAACATAAATTATATTTCCTCACTTTCAGAAGCACCTTTTCCTGTGATACATTTCCAAAATCAGGACGAGTCTTATTTAACCATCAATGACATCCATTATTTATTTGGCAGCATGTCTCCTCTTTTCGTGGCAGAGAAAATACTGGTGTGCCTTAAATTTGATGGCAACATACTTTGGTTGAAGTATGATAGTGTTTGCTGCTATCGTTATTACTTTATTTTTATTATTCTGTCAACATGTAGGGGGAGAAAAACATCAGGAACATAGAAACAACCAATACAAAATTGCTCATGATTAGGGATATGATAGAAAAATACAGGAGTGCCAGCAGAGTACAGAGAAAGGGAATGACAGAGAAAGTGGAAGTATATTTCCCTTTTGGGAGAAACACTTTCATTACAGCAGCTCTTAGAAGTGAGCTAGAATGTCATTACCACCACCAGAGAGGTGAATCCATAATAGAACTGAGAATGAAGAGTTGACTGTGAGGGACTTGAGTTCCCTTGGGAGTTAATCAATTCACCTGTAAAAGTGATTTGTAAAAGACTATCTCTTAATCCAGATAGATTAACCCTGTCTATTATTTATGCAGCTTCCTTTATGCCCTAAGCGTGATTCTGGTTTGTTTTACGAGAGTTCAATCCTAATGACCCAGTGAGATTTGCACACCAGGAAATCCAGCCTATCAAAGTGCAGGGTCAGACACATTTATTGGGATTTGGGATTTGAATTTGAGTCCGTGTGGTTCCGAAATCTTTTTCTTATGCTGTACCGAATTGTAAAAATCCCAGTTTCTAAATGAAAGGAGAGAATCTGACACGCTTTTGGGTAGCCCTAAATAGCACTAGCTCCTCATTTACTCAACCAATACTTATTGCCAGCTTCTGTGCTAGGCAGTATGTGAAAAGCAGGAGACACAGGAGCGAATGAAACAGAAAGAAGGCTGTTGCGCCTGTGGAGTTTATACTCTAAGGGGAGAAATCACACATTATAATTTTAATTGCGTAAATAAATAATTGAAAATTAGGTGAATAACAAGAAAGAAACCCAGGAGTTTCTGTAATAAAGGAGAGCAAAAGAGATCAAATTTAGATAGGGCAACCAGAGATGACCCTTCTAAGAAGACATTATTTAAGCTGAAGTGGAGGATGAAGAGGAGCCTGTCATGCAAAGTGAAGTGAGCCGTAGATTTCTGCACACAGGCCCGAGATGTGTGCAGAAAGTGTCTGTTTTGTTTGAGGAGAACATTGGGGTAGGGGATAGAGCACGTTTGAAGAGGTAGACATGGGGCAAATCTCCTTCAACTGGGGGAGTGAAAACAGAAGCCTGTAGAGCAATTTATAGGACTTTGCACTACACTAAAGAACCAAGTAGTCACCAGTTTAACCAACCAATCACAGGTAGCATCACAACATAAAAAGTCAATGTCGCCCAATGGAACTCACCAAGGAGGGCACACAATCACTTATTTATTCATTTTTCTTAGCCCGTGTTTGCAGCCTGATGATTATGTTCCTCATCTGAAGTTGGGACACGTACACAACACATTTTTATTCCTTTTCCCTCCCCCTTTTCTCCCCTCCTTCCCTTTCCCTTAATTCTTGATCCCCTTGCCATTTGAGAAAGTTCTGTTTTCCTAATTCCTATTATTTGTCTTTTAGTTTGTTCTTTATTTACAATTTGGGTTTCTCATATAAGAAAAAAACTATGAGATACTTAAGCTGTGTGTCTGATTTATTTCACTTAACATTATGATTGTCCTACACATGACTCAAGTTAATCTTTATGGCGGGGTAGTGAAACCCACAACCTCAGTCTGATTATGAGAAAACTTTAGAAAAACTCAGATTGAAGGACACTGTACAAAACAACTGATTTTTCCCCCAAAATGGCAATGTCCTCAAGGGAAATGAAGATTGAAGAACTATCCAGATTAAAGGAGACTAAGGAGTTACAACGTCCAAATGCAATGTGTGATCCTAGATTGAGTCCTGGACTGGAAAAAAATGCTATGAAGGGCATTATTTAGACAATTGGCAGGATTCTACTTAGGTAATAATGTGTCAATGATAACTTTCTTGATTTTGATAATTGTATATAAGTGGGTTTTATAAGAGTATGTGGTGTTTTAGGGACTACACGACGAAATATTTATAGATATAGAGGCATGATGTGACAGAAGTTAACAATTAGTGACTGTGGACAAAGTATAAGCTCTATTTTTGGAATTTGTTTGGAAGTTGCAAATTTCATAGGATGAGATTCTTCCTATTCTTAAGAGGCAAGACCCTCTGTGGATGGAGGAAGCACAATTTTCATTGGAAGCTGACTCTGTTTCTAGGATATTTTCATAAATACAATTACACAGACACTATATACATTATGATTCACTGGTGGAAATTTGTTTGTTTTAGAGGCAAATACGAAGAAAGAAGACTGAAAAGTTAATTCAAATTCATGGATTCATTAACTCTAACATGAACAAAATAAATATATATTTTTCCTTACCTAGAAAAAAGTAAAAACAAAGACAATAAAAGCAGAGGAGAGAGGCTCGGGATAGCGCCAGTTTGGGCAAATTAAAAACATATTTCAACAGTCAACGTGAATGATAGAAATAGCCTGTAGCAGGCAGCCGGCAGTGAGGGAGGGTGGAGTTTCTGGATGTCATTTCTAATGGCGTGGCCAGTTATGTCGTGTGTATGTGGAAAGATTAAACTATAGAGTAACTCCCTGACTTATGAATGAGTTCTGTTCTGGGAGAATGTTTTTAAGCAGGATTCATTTGTAAGTCCAACAAAGTGAGTCTTCTACACCTTTGACACAAATATACAATATCAAACATAAAAAGGCAAATGGAGATCTGTTCATATCTGAGAAAGTTCGCAACTGAAATGTTCCTAAGTCAGGGACTTACTGTACTGGCAAAGCATCTAGATTATTAACTGGAAAGCATTTATCATTTTGCCATTAGCTGTAGATTTTTTGTCAATATATTTTGTCAGATTACAGACGTTTCTTTGTATTCCTCATTTGATAATAGTTTTTATTAAAAATGGATTTGCAAAAAACATTAGATAAAATTCATAAATTGAGATGAGTTTTCTCTTTAACCCATTAATATTAAAGAAAACTTGCATTCTTGGAATTAACCCAATTTGGATGTGATATATTAATTATTTTTATGTATTGCTAGATTTGGTTCTCTAGACCCAGGCTGGGTCAGTTGAATACATGAAGCTGGGTGTGGCAGTGCACAGGAGGCTGGAGATGTAGCTCAGAAGGCTGAGGCAGGAAGATCACCACAAGGTAGAGGCCAGCCTGGGCTACATAGTGAGTTCAAAGCTGGCCTGAATTACATAGCGGGACCCTGTCTCAGGAAAAAAAAACAAAACACAAAAAACAAAAATCAAAACAAAAACAAACAAAAAACAAAAAAGACTCAACCCAAATATCTATACAGAGAAAAAAACGATTGTGTGTGTGCGCACACATATATGGTACTGGGAATCGAACCCAAAGCCTTCACACACAGCTCCATTCCCAGCCTTTTTATATTTATTCCGTTTGATTTCTTTTGTGTTTTTGTTTTTGTTTTTGCTTTGAGACAGGATCTTGTTATGTAGTCCAGGCTGGCCTTAAATTTGTGGGTGATCCTCCTGCCTCAGCCTCCCGAGTGCTGGGATTACAGGTGTGCGCCACAACGCCCAGCTAGGGGCCCAGTTTTGGTGGGCGTTCTGGGGATTAAATCTAAGGCCTGGGGCTGGGGATTTAGCTCAGTGGTTAAAGTGCTTGCCTTGAAAGCACAAGGACCAGAGTTCGATCCCCAGTACCAAAAAAAAAAAAAAAAAAATCTAAGGCCTGGAATATTCTGAGCATGCACCTACCACTCCACCCTGCCTCCAACCCTCCTAAAGAACTCAAATCAAAAAACAGCCTGAAGCTGGGCATGGTGGCACATGCCTGTCAGCCCAGCACTCCGGAGGCTGAGGCAGGAGGATTGTGGCAAGTTCAAGGCCTGCTTGGGCTATGCAGTGAGTTCAAGGCCGGCCTGAACTAAGTAGTGAGATCCTGTCTCAAAAATGAAAGAAAGGAAGGAAGGAAGGAAGGAAGAAAGAAAGAAAGAAAG
>PVJO010010032.1:0-66251 GCA_004026905.1 Hystrix cristata
CCTGGAAAGGGCTGGGATTGTGCCCTAGAATTCTGTACTGCCAGCCTCTCTCCCCACCACACTGCTCCTCCTTTCCTGCCCCATCACCCCTCACTCTCGCACCCTTGTGCTGGGATCTGAAGGTCAACTCAGCAGCCAAGGTAGCCCGGGCCTGGGCTGCAGGACAGAGCCACCTCCAAGCAAGCCACAGCTTCTCGGATTTGCTGCTACCGTTTTGAAGAGAGGAGGAGGGAAGGGACAACTTGAGGGGGTAGAAGAAGAAGATGAAGACAAATCTTGCTTTTAAAAATTGCCTTAGCATTTTTGTCGTCGTTCTAAGGAAGCAAAAGAATGTATCTTAAGGCTGCAGGGGTGCCTAGGTCACTAATGAGCCTTTTCTAGTTGGATCCATCCCGCGGTCTACATGAGGCCAAAGGTTGAGCACTAAATTCCTCCACACTGTTTTTCCCTGGCAGGTGAGGGAGGCAGGCGTGTCAGAGCCTGGGAAACAGGAGAAGAAAGATGGGAGAAAGATGGCTGGCAAAGGAGTCCCAGGGGTGGGGCTGGGCTGAGGAACCTGTTTTGAGAGCAGCAAGGTCAAACATTAATTTTTAACAACTTTTTATTGAAGTATACAATAGATAACAGAGGAAAATGTGTACCACTCCGTGGATTTTCACACACTGAACACACCCATGTAACCAGCATGTCTAACAAGCACCAGGATAGTAGCAAAGCCCGGAGTAAACCCCTCAGGAGCCTTCTCTTCCCATTGCAACTCTGCCCAAGGGCCGCTGCTCTCCTGATTTTGAACAGCATGGACTAGTTCTGCCTGTTTTCATACCTTATATTCATGGGTCTGTGCTGCTGCACATAGTCATATATCTGTCATTCTTATTGCTATACACTCTTCCATTATACCATAATCTAACTCTTCTAACATTGACGGACATGTAAGTCGTTTCCATCTGGGGGCCATTACAAATAATGCTACTGTAAATATATCTGGACAAGTCTAATGTTCAGTCCCCCACAAACTTATTTTGAAAATATTCAAACAGAAAAGTTGAAAGAATCGCACAATAAACATCTATCTATGAACCACTGATATTTTATATTAACATTTTATTATATTTGCTTTATCATATAATCTAGTCTCTGCCCATCCACTAAGCCATCTTTTTAAAAACGCATTTTTTTGGGCAGGTGGTGCTGGGGATCAAACTCAGGGTCTTGCACTTGCTAGACAAGCACTCAACCCCTAGAAATGCATTTTAATGTGAACTGTACACGACAGCTCACTTTATCGCTAATCATTGACCAGAGTTAGTATGTATGTGTTTTACTTTGAGGGAAAATTTATACAACATGCAATGCATGCATGTTAATTGTATCATTCTATGAGTGTAAGAAAGCATGCACTATGTTACCTGTGTTTTCGGTGTTCTAAAACAGGGTCTCGCTATGTAGTTCAAATTGTCCTTGAACTCACTACATAGCCTGGTCTTACTAGTCTTGCACTCACAGAGAGCCTCCTGCCTCAGCCTCCTGAGTCCTGGGATTACAGGCATGAATCACCACAACAACTCCCTATCAAAAAAAAATCATTATTTTTATCCAGAAAGTTCCTTCATGACCCCAATAGTGTGTTCTCATTTTTTCACCAAAGGTTCATTTTGCCAGAGTTAGAACTTTATATAAATAAAATTGTACAGTATGTTCTCTTTCTGTACTGAATTAGATCTTCAGACCTTTTATTTTTTAAAACAGGGTCTCAGTAAATTGCTCAATTGCCCTTGCTGGGCTTTTACTTGAAATTCTCCTGCTTCGACCTACCAGATTGCTGGGATTACAGGCATGCACCACCCCACTTGGCTTTACTCTGTTCTTTTTATTGCTCAGTAGTATTCCATTGTATGACTGTACCACAATTTAGTTATCCATCCTTCTGTTGACATCTAGGCTTTTCCAGTTTGAAGAAAATGCTATCAATATTTTCATACAGTTGTTCTTGTGAATATATGCTTTCACTTATCTTGGATAAGTACCTAGGACTGAAATTGCTGGGTCAGTATGTATTTATTTCCATACAAACTTCCAGATTTTTGTTTCAAAGTAGTTATGTTTTTACACTCCCAGGAAATGTTGCAACATCCTTACATTTTGTGCTAGGGGTTGGGGATTTAGCTCAAGTGGTAGAGCGCTTGCCTACCAAGTATAAGGCCCTGAGTTTGAGCCCCAGAACCACCCCCCCCAAAAACTTGAACATTTTGTGTTGTTAGTCTTTTAACCTACTCTGGTGGGTACTTCACCGGTTTTAATTTGCATTTCCCTGATAACTAATGATGTTGGTCACTTTTTCAAGTCTTTATTGGTCATTCATATATTTTGCTTTGTGAAGTTTCTGAACACTTACTATTTTTATTGGGTTGTCTTTTTTGTTTGTTTGTTTTTGGTGCCGGGGATCTAACTCAGGACCTTACACTTGGTAGGCAAGCGCTCTACCACTTGAGCTAAATCCACAGCCCTGGGTTGTTGTTTTTTTGTTTGTTTGTTTGTTTGTTTGTTTTGTGGTGCCGGGGATTGAACTCAGGGCCTTGTGCTTGCAAGGCAAGCACTCTAATCACTGAGCTAAATCCACAGCCCTTTTTTTTTTTTTTTTTTTTTTTGCCAGTGAGTTATGGTTCTTTCTAGGTCTCAAATACCAAATGTTTCTTTACAAACAATATCTCCCGGTCTATGGCTTACCTATTCATTGCTTTGAATGTCTTTTTAAACCTTTGCTTGTTACTACCAAGTCATGAAGATATTCTAGGTTTTCTGATAGAAGCTTTATGGTCTTAACTTTTGTACAAAGGTCTGTGACCCATTTCAAATTAATGTTTGTGTGTAGTGTAAGGTAAAGGTTGACACTGTGGGGAGAGACAGGGTGATTCAACTGTTCACACCACTTCATGAAAAAACTTTCCTTTCTGTATTTGCACCTTTGCGAAAAATTAAATGACCATCTACTTTTGTTTGTTGATCTTTGTGATATAATCAGGTTGCTGATCTTTATAATAGAATTTTGAAGAATTCTGTAGTATATTATAGCTTCATAGTAAGTCTTGAAATGAGATAGCATAAGTCCTTCAAACTTTCTTCTTTTCTTTTAATATTGCTTCAGATATTCTAGGTCCTCCATGTAGTTTAGAATCAGTTTTTCATGTTAGAAAGGATTATGAAACTAGGCATGGGGGTACCACCTGTAATTCCAGGACTCTGGGAGGCTGAAGCAGGAGGATCAGAAATTTGAGCCCAGCCTAGGCAATTTAAAACAATTTAGCCAAGGGGCTGGGATTTAGCTCAGTGGTTAAAGTGCTTGCCTAGCCAAGGCCCTGAGTTCAAACCCCAGCACCCCCCCCCAAAAAAAGAAAGGAAAAAAAAAAAAAAAAAAAAACTTGGCCAGACCCCATCTTAAAATAAAAAATACAAAGGACTAGGGATGTAGTTCAGCGTGAAGGCCCTGGATTCAACGCTCAGTACTGGAAGGGATTACATTGAGTCTATATATCAGATAGGTAGAATTTTCGGGGGACAAGGTCTTGCTTCCCAGCCTAGAATTGACATTTTAATACTGAGTCTTCCAATCCATGTCATAGTATGTCTTTCTGTGTTAGGTAGGGTTCTCTAGAGAAACAGAACCAATCTCATAAAATGAGATTTATTATAAGGAATTGGCTCCTCCTGCCTCAGCCTTCCAGAGGGCTGGGATTATAGGAATGCACCACCTTATCCGGCTCTCTTGCCTTCTTTTGGGTGAATTTTTTTAAAAATCTACTTTCATTTATCTATTAGCTTTTTTGTTATACTTCGTTGCATTTTAAGTGGTCACTATAGGACTCGAGGTACATATTGTTAATGTTTCAGTCTATTTAGAATTAATATTGTGCCCTTTAAAACATATATTACATTTGCATAGGGCTGGGGATTTAGCTCTGTGGTTAGAGTGATTGCTTAATAAGCGCAAGGCCCTGAGTTCAGTCCCCAGCACCAAAAAACAAAAACAAACATACATTTGCATAAACTATAAATCTTACAATATACAGTTAAAATTTTGCTTTAAATTTTGTAGGATTTTCGGGGATCTGAAATTTTGGGGATTTAGCTGAATTGGTAGAGCGCTTGCCTAGCAAGCACAAGTCCCTGAGTTTGAGCCCTAGCTCCCCACTTCCCACAAAAAGAACTGAAATACAAGAAATGATTCTCCTGCCTCAGTTTCCTGAGTAGCTGGGATTTCAGGTGCATGCCACTGCCCAGTTTCATTATGGATTTTTGCATTTATTTTGATTTTTAAAAACATTTCATGCTTTGATCCCCAGCACCAAAAAAAATAAAAAATAAAAAAATAAAAACATTTCATGCAAACGATGTTTATCTCGAATAATGCAGTTTTTGACAGTCCCTTAAATTTTGTGTTTGCTTCATCCTACGACATCAGTATGGACTTTTTAAAATCTTTCCTGCTACATCCCCCTCCCCATCAAAGAACTCCAAGCATACTTTGAAGAGAGCAAAGCATGTTTTTCTTACCTAGAAATAAAGAGCTTACTCACATTAACAACAGCCAGGTGAGGCATTTGTGAAACAGAAGATGTTATGGTTTGTGTCTAGATGTCCCCTCAAAGCCTCATGTGGTAAGAGATAGCTGGATCTAGAGTGTGTGATTACTAAATTAATCTATTGATCTATTTGGTGTGGTTCTGCTGGGATCAAGGATGTGAGACTGAGATTGGGGGTGGGAGTGCGGGCTGCCCTGGGGGCAGGTAGCCTAGATAAAGGATACAGGAAGAAGCTAACTAGCTGTTTGTTTGCATTGCTTATTTGCATACATTCCTTGCATTTCCTCACTTTACTTTGCAGCCGGTCGGCTGCCGGTCTGACACGCCAGGCCCCTCTGCCATGCCGCCCTGCTTCAGACCCAGCGGACTATAGACTGAAACCTCTGCAGACGGTGAGCTAATAAACCTTTCTTCCCCTAACTTTGGGTGTCGAGTATTCTGTCCCAACAACGAGAGAAAAGTAACTAAAACAGAAGAGAAGCCCCGGAGAATCCCCTTTTTTTCTTATGACAGCCAGAGAGGGGCCTGGTTTGGCAGAGCCCTCTACCCCTACTTCCTGTTGCTTCCCTTCCCGCCTGCTCTGTCCCGCTGCCTGCTGCCTGAAGTTTCTGTCTCCTTACAGAAGTGATGGGGAAACCACTTGTGAGGTGGCAGGGATCTGGGAGAGATCCCATTATTAATATTCCCAATCTCCCCAAACCCCAATAAGCAGTGATGAACACAGCTAGTCCTCCTGAAGATTCTCCAGTTTCTCTTGCCATTTTTCCTGAGATGGGACAGCTATCAATCAAACAGCCACAGCATCACCGATGCGTCCCTGAACTTCCGCCCTGATAGCCGAGGAGATCCTGGACACCCCGGTGGGCCAATCAGCAGGCCTGAATTTGGACCAATCACAGGTCTGCAGCTATAAGACATGGAGAGCGGCCCTCACTCTTCTCGCATTAGTCTAAGAGGGCTCCCTCTGGCTTACTCCTGTGCGGCAGGACAGGACCTGCTTAAATAAAGCCCTACCCTGGTGGTCCTATAAATCTGCTCTTGATTTATTTCTTGGACAGGGTGGGCTTTGAAAGTCCTGTAATCTACTCGAGTTTGTTATTTCTGAGTAGTATGGACAGAGCAGTTGCTTTAGAGAAAAGCAATAAACACTAGGGGCTGTTAGCCCTGGAGAGCTCCTGGGAAGAGTTGATCAAAGGCAACTGCCACAAGCCAACACTGAAAGTTGGCAGCAAGCAGCAGCAGAGACCAACAACTGACAGTATTGACTTCAGTGTTGACTTCAGCATTGACTGGTGTCAGGGTGGCATCAGGGCTGCTAGCACAGTTTCACCTTGCCAATTTATTATTTCTGTCTGAATTGAGCAAAAGAACTCTCTATTGACTGGCAAGATTTGAGTGAGTTCTTGGCAGAGTTCACTGAGCAGTTTTTAAAACAGGATTTTTAGCTGGGTGTGGTGGTGCGTGCCTGTAATCCTGGCACTCAAGAAGCTGAGGCAGGAGGACAGCCATCAGTTTGAGGCCAGCCTGATACATAGCGAGACTCCATCTCAAAAAACCAAAAACCAAAGACCAAAAAACAAAACAAAAACCACCCCCCACAAATCCACCTTCTGTCTCTATAGATTTGCCTATTCTAGATAGTTCATATAAATGGAATCGTGTATTATGTGGTCTTTTGTGATTGGCCTCTATCACTTGGCATAATGTTACAGGCCTCATCTATGTTGTAGCATGTATTATAACTTTATCATTTTTTGACTAATATTCCACTGCATGAGTATGCACATTTCATTCATTGGCTGACAGACATCGGTTTGTTTTTATTTTTTGGCTGTTGTGAACAATGCTGCTAGGAACATTTGTATTCAAATTTTGTGTGGACATGCTTTCCTTTCTCTTGGGTAGACATCTAGGAGTGGAATTTCTGCGTCATTTGCTCCTTTACACTTTTCAACCCAATAGTGAGTCAGTTATCTATTGCTCTGTGGAAAACTATCTCAAAACTCTGTGGCTTAAGATAACAATAATGGGGCTGGGGATTTAGCTCAGTGGTTAGAGTGCTTGCCTAGCAAGCACAAGGCCCTGAGTTCGATCCCCAGCACCAAAAAAAAGAAAGACAACAATAATTATCTCTCACCATTTCTGTAGGTCAAGTATTGAGGGCTCTTCCGGGTCTCTCCTGAGGTTGTAGTCAGATGCTGGTCAGATGGGCAGTGATCTAAAGGCTCAGCCGCAGCTGGAAGATCCATTTCTAAGGCAGTTCACTCACATGGCTTCAAATTAGTGCTGGCTATTGGCTGGGGGTCTTCAGTTTCTCTCCACAGGGATGCTTGAGTATCCTCAAAGTATCTGGCTTCCTAAAATAAGCTAGCCAAGAGACCAAAGCAGATGCTACATTACCTTTTATGTCTAAGCCTTGGAAATCATACATTGTCACTGTCACCACAATGTGTCATTCATGTATGCCAACCCTGATTCATGTGGAAGAGGACCGTGTGCAGGAGTAGCTATCAGGAGAGAAGAGTAGCAGCAGGCACCATCTTGGAGACTGGCTACAAATAGATTGACTTCAAAGCTCTATTCTGTTGACAATCCAAATTTATAAGACAAAAAAACAATTGTCAAAGTTTGTAGGATCCTAAGCTGGATATGGTGACACAGGCTTATAATTGCAGCACTCCAGGAGGCTGAAGGACAAGAATTGCAAGTTTGAGCCCAGCCTGGGCAATTTACTGACTTAGTGTGACCCTGTCTCAAAATACAAAATAAAAAGGGCTGGGAAGGTAGCTCACTGTAAAGCCCTTCGGTTCAACCCAGTATTGGGGAAAAAAAAAAAAGTGTGTATGATCCTGACAGCATTGCGGTTTGCTTTCAATTTTTGGATTTAACAGTCTGCAGTAGGGCTTCCTGACCTTGCTCCTGGGAACCTGAGACGAACGAGCCTCGGTGCATTTTGTAACAGAAATAAGATCAAGAGCTCCAAGCCTGCATGCTGCCCTTGGAGTAACATACCCAGTAGCCGCCTCTGAAAGAGCAGCCCTTTGTTTATCTACATGGGCAAAAATCTTCATGGAATGTCATTTGGCTTCTTTAATCCAGTAGCCAAACACGCTTTCTCTCCTGGCAAATCAGCAAGTACTTACTAAGCAGCTACTGTGTACCCAGGATCCAATCCCAGGATCATTTGAGACCAGTGTAGATGGATAAGCCACAGATGCCAGGCATGACCAAAATAGATTGTTGTCTGACCCGCCTGTCCCGAGACTTCAAAGGCAAGGAACTGAACAAGATTTCTTTTTCTTTGAGTTGGCATTCAGGGAAGTCACAGTCACAAGAATGCTTTTAGATGTGTTTTCATCTAGAAAACTCCCAAGAACATGAAAAGCTGAGAAACAATTCCAGACTAAAGAAAACTAAAGGCACCTGGTCACAAAAGCTAAGATTTACCCTTGATTAGAATTTGGACTGGAAAAAAATTACTGTCAACTGCATTATTGAAATTGGTAGGAAAAAAAAAAGGAAATTGATAGAATTGGAATGTGAACTATAAACTAAATAACAGTATTGGAGGAATGTTACCTTTTTCTGAATTTTATTATTGTATTATGTTTATATAACAGAGCATACTTGTTCTCTGGAGATACATACTAAAGTGTTAGGGAGTATATGTGCTTATAATTTAACCTTCCAGTTATTCAGGAAAAAATTCTATATAAAGTTATTCTTTCGTGGGGGCTGGGGATTTAGCTCAGTGGTTAGAGCCCTGATCTAGCAAGCACAAAGCCTGAGTTCGATCCCCAGCAGCAAAAAAAAAAAAGTTATCCTTTCGTATCTGTGAGTTTTGTGTCTGAATTCAACCAACCACAGATTGAATATATTAGAAAAAGTTGCATCTGTACCAAATATGAAACTTTTTTCATGTCATTTCTCTTAAATAATATACCATAACAACTAATTCCACAGCAGTTACACCCTGTTAGGTATTGTTCTTAATCTACAGACAATGTAAAATACATGGAAGAATGTACAGAGTTCTGAGCAAGCAGTATACCATTTCCTATAAGGGACTTGAGCATATTTGGGGGATATCAGGACCAGCCCCCCATAGGTACTGAGGGATGACTGCATACGTGGACACACTCACATGTGTGTGTGTGTGTACATGTGGACACACAGAACAAACACAGCAAAGAACTCACAAGAGTGACTCTAGGTGAAGGGGATACAGGAGCTCTTTACACTCTGCAGCTTTTTTGTAAGTTTGAAATTGTTTCCAGATCAAAAGTTCAAGAATTGGCCTGCGATTTAGCTCAGTGGTTAGAGTGCTTGCCTAGTAAGCACAAGGCCCTGAGTTCGATCCCTGGCACAAAAAAAAAAAAACAAAACCAACCAGTTCAAGAATAAACAGAACATCTCCTGAAGATCTTCTGTCAAGGACAAGAGCGACGGTGGCGTCCCAGCTCCTTCCCTGGTTGTGGCAAGGAAAGCTGAAGCAGAGGCGGGATGGTTGCTCACGCTGCCGCTGGGCCCTGGTGCTGGCGGTGGTGGGTGTCTGAGTCGATAGCATCTGCTGGCAGCTGTCAGGAGCCAGCATTACCAAAGGTCTGTGCTGTTGTCATGGCTCCAGAGTCAGCCCCTGAAGATGGTCCTTGTTCTACCTCTTTCCTTGGGCTGGGGCCATCTCGGCGGCCCTCCCCGAGGTCCAGGCTGGGCAGTGACACCACTCACCTGTTTGCACCTCAAAATTTAGTTCTTCTGCTGGGTTGGGTCCTGGCCCAGAAGACAGAAACCTCTCCCACCCCGTCAGGTCAGAGGCAGTATGGCGGTGCAAAAGCCCCACACAGCCAAGAACATCTCTGAGTTAGACACTCGACTTCCTTCACTCTGAACTGTCCTGAGTCAGGAAGCTCCCCACTGTGCTGCTCAGTCTCAGCGGCCAGGGCACACACCGCGAGTCTCGTTTCACAGGAAAGAGAAAGGGCAGTGGGAGCTCCGTGGCACAAGAAACAGATCTTCTGATCAAGGCACAGAGAATCCCCAAGTTAAATCACTGGCACTTTAGCCTTCAGAACTCACTCGCTAAAAACTCTACAAAACACTTTCAACGCCAGCCCAGCCCGAGTGTCACCGTCTGCCTGCCACAGCCATCCCACGGGCCTCCAATTAGCAGTGAGAGGAAGCAGAGAGGGCACTGGGCCTGGGCTTCAAAGAGGAGGCGGTCAGGGAGATCCCTAACAAGAGACTCAATCACAGAGTGCTGGGAGAGCGGCAGAAGATCTCTCTAGTGCCCATGAAAGTGGTGGCTGACTGTGATGGCCCACAGCCCAGGCGGCCTCCTCCTGGGGACGGAGCCCTTTCTCCTTCAGCTCGCATGCTTGCGGGGGAGAGAGCAGCCTCCAGCTGCTCACCATTCACAGATGATGTTCTCAGGCCTTTGTGATTGTTGAGATTGGGCAACTGAATCACGGGCCCCGGGACACAGCGAGTTCTCCACGGCAAACAGTTTCTTAGTGCTAACCAAGTACTGCGCTGTTCCAGGCACTTTATATATAGCAATTTAGCCAGTCCCTCCAGTGACCCTATGAGCATGGTACTTTACAATCCCCACTGGACGTATGCGGAAACTGAGGCACGGAAAATACGTCAACCAGCTTTCCATTCCTGTAACAATGTATCTGCAATATATTGCAGATATTCCAGTTTTTGGAGGTTGCAGTTCACGATCAATTGGTCCCGTTGCCTTGGGAGAGCAGCATGTCCTGGCAGGGAGTTGTGTTGGGGCACCTGCTCACGTCATGGCCACCAGGAACAAGAGAGAGGAAGAGCCCAGATTCCCATAGTCCCCTTCAAGGGTACGCCCTCAGTGACCTATGACCTCTCACAAGGCCCTATCTCTTAAAGGTTCCACCGTCTTCCAGTAGTACCACGCGGAGGATGAAGTTTTTAATATGGGGGATGAAAATAATAATAATAATAATAATAATAATAATAGTATGGGGGACAGCCCACATCCAGATTTCAGTAGAGAAGTTAAGTACCACGCCCCAACTCACCAAGCTGGTAAATAGCAAAGCCAGGATTTGAAACCAGGCATCTGGCTTGAGTCTGCTTTCAACAACTTTCTTATGCTAGGCCTCCTAGCTTGCTCTACAAGCTTCTCCTAAAGAACCCCTAAGTGAAGAAATACACACATTTCTGTGCACCCCTGTAATCCCAGCACTTGGGAGGCTGAGGCAAGAGGATCGCCATGAGTTTGAGGCCTGCCTGGGCTACATAGTGAGTTCAAGGTCAACCTGAACTACACAGTGAGATCCTGTCACATACACACACAAAAAAAAACACATTTCAAAACCCACATAGAGACAGGAAGAGCTGGATAAGTGTGTCTGCAAAGGCGGTTGACGGATGACAGGAAAATGAAATAAGTCTCACTCTTATCTGGTACACTTCTAATCTGTACCACATCACTCATCCATTCATCCATTCACTTACTTATCCTCTCGTATTTAGAATTTAAGGTTTTCTAGGCATTAGATTGGGAGAATAAAAGGAGTTGAGCTAATGAAATTAAATTTGAGCTCACGGATAGTGAAATGATCAGAGGAGGTGAATTACAAGCCCAGTGAGAAGGGTGCCCACATGAGGAGTGGGGTGGGCTCTGGAAGGAAAGCTGTGAGGGGTTGGGGATTTAGCTCAGTGGTAGAGCTCTTGCCTAGCAAGTGCAAGCCCCTGAGTTTGATCCCCAGAACCCTCCCAAAAAAAGAAAGGAAGGCTGAGAAAGGAAGGCTGGGGGCAAGCAGATGAGAGTAGAGGGCTGCAGCTGCAGCATGCTTTCCCCAAACACTCTCCCTGCCGTAGGAGTCCTCTGTCCTCCCTATCCAAGTCACACACAGTGTCATTTTTAGCATTTCCTCCTGTGGGCTGAAGTTTCCTATTTGCCGCCATATGTTCATTTAAAAAATTTTTTTTAAATTGTGCAATACTGGGGTTTGAATACAAACAATCTTGCCTTGTGCCTCATGGACACCAGGCAAATATTCTAGTGATGAGCTATATCCCCAACACTTTTGTATTTTGAGACAGGGTCTTACTAATTTGACCAGGTTCACCATGAACTTGGAATCCTCTTGCCTCAGCCTTCTAAGTAGCTGAGATTATAGGCACATGCCACCACACTTGGTTTTTCTTTTTTTTTTTTCAGTGCTGGGATTGAACCTGGGCCACATGCATGCTAGGCAAATGCTCTACCACTGAGTCCCACTCCTACCCCCATCCGTTATTAATTTCTTTATCTCCAGTGCCTCGTATGGACTCCATGTTTGTTGAATGACTTTCTGAATGAAAAAGGCTCCAAGTGGGAGGGAGCACAGGTGTACTAAGGTGAGACGAGCAGGCTGGGTTACCTAGGCAAAGAGGACTTGCCGTGGAGGGAGGTCCTTCTCAAACTGTAACATGCATAAGATTCGCCTGAGGACCTTGTGAAAGGCGCAAGGAGGCCAGGGGCTGGAAATCTTTGTTTCCAACAAGCTTGCTCTGCTGCTGATCCTCCTAGCTTGGCCCTTTCTGTGAGTATGGAGGCCCTAGATGGTTCCTGACCCTTGCTAGCCCCAAGGGAGCCTCCTTCTACTCTGTGTCCCTTCTCTGCCATTCAGGAGGTGACGCTGTAGCGGCTTTAACCAGCCCCTAATCCCAGTTTTGCTCCTCCTTCCTCCAGCCGGGCTGGAAGACAACCTGTCTAATCCCCACATGCCCACAGAATGGGGTCCATGGGTCCTGGGGAGGCCGGGCAAGGGGCTTTCTTTGAGGGTCCAAGAAGTCCTACAGTGACAGAGCTTTGCTCGGGAGCTGGGACAGCTGAGAGAGAGCAGGAAGTGGTGGCTGAGGTAGGGAGCGACTAGAGCCTCCAGAGCCAGCACTGTCCTGGCTCCCCGGTTGCTCAGATCTCAGCAGAGTCCCAGTGGGCCACAGGACTGTTTTCCCTGCTCCTCCAGATTGCTGGCCTTAACGTCCTCCGGGGAGAAATTCCAAGCCATCGCTGGAAACAGGCAAAGTTTGTCTTTATTTGGGGAAGTGGGGAGAGGGTGCCCTTTCCTTGGTCAGTGATCTTTACTTCAGGACCCTGATCCCCAATCTCCTTTCCCTCTCCTCTTTGAAAGACCTGATGTCTCTATTTACACTGAATTGAAATAAAACACACCACCTCGGAAAACTACTTATTCTCAGTTTACTCTCCCAATCCCATCCCACCAGCCCGGATCTCCCCCACCTTTTTTTCCCTAGTACTGGGGATTGAACCCAGGACCTTCCCACTGAGCTACCTACCCAGCCCTTTAATTATTTTTTATTTTTATTTTGAGGCAGGGTCTCAACTGCTAAATCGAACGAGCAATCCTTCTGCCTTAGCCTCCCAGATTGCTGGAACAATAGGTGAGTGCCACCAAGCCGGGTTCCAGGTCCGTTTTCTACTTGTCTCAGCCCCTGGAAGGCTAATTCCTGGGGACTAAGTGCATGGTTTAGACCCCCTCACCCTCTGGCTTCTGGTTGGGTGTGACCAACAGAGGACACTGCTAGGAGAGCAAGAGGATGGCAACATGGACACCAGCCTGCCTCAGCCCCCTATCTCTGGGCTGCATCTTTCCCTTCAGGGGGTTCCTCAGAGCTCCAGGCTCTGTGCTCCCTTCTACCCTCCCCCTAAGGAGCTAAAAGCTCCCAGCTGTTGCAAGGCTTTGTTTGTCCTGTCCCCTTTACTGTAAAGAGCCCTTTTACTCATTTCTTTTTTGTTTTTAATTCTTTTTTTTTTTTTTTTAGCTAAGCCCTTTTGAATGTGCCTTCTGTTTCCTGCTAAGACTCTGAGACCTAATGTTGCATTTTCAATAGGTACAAGGTCCTCTATGGCTTAAATCACAGAAGTGAAGCTTTAATCATCGAATTTGGGACAAAAGAGAGTCCCAAAGCAGGAGGTTTTTTTGAAGGAGAGGTGTGTGGAGGTTTCCAGTGCCTCGAAATCCCCTCATCAAGGACCTGGGGAGCCAGTTTCTCTTTATTCTTATTCTTTCAACCACCACATCCTGAGAAACCGCTGTGTTCCACACGCTGCTCAGAACTGTGAGTGGGAGCAGAAATACCAAGAGCAGGCACTGGGCCCAGAGCCTCCCGCTCGGGGACACTTGGCCCAGGGCAGGATGAACGGCCTGGGATAGGACTGAATGTGACGGGTAGACAAGCAGGCCAAGCTCACATGATAAGGCCTCAATCAGAGCTCAGACCCATCAGCGGGAGAGCGGCAGAGCCAGGCTCTGTTCCAATGCCGGGGACCGGGGAGGACCTCACAGGGTGTGGAGGAGGCCACACGGGACCTTGAAGGGCCATGCAGCAGCCCATCAGTACCTCAACACAGAAGCCACAGCAGATCCCTCTCGGTGGCTCTCTCCAGATAGACAGGCAGCCACAGTCGCTCCTCCCCTGGGTCTCCGTGGCATGACCAAGGGCTGACAAGGCACCTACATGGTGCCCAGGCTTTGTGTGCGCAAGATTCACCAGTCCTTGCAGCCACAGGCATTATTCAGCCCATCCTACAGCTAAGGAAACTGAGGCACAGCATGAGTGTTTTGTCCAAGATCTTATAAACAGACTCTGCAGGAATCAAGGTTTAAATCCAGACTGCTTGCCTCTGAAGACACTGAACTGTTGTATTAGTCACCCTTACTTCAAATCCTTATTAGAATAGCAACATCTACAACCAACCAGGGATGATGCTGAGTGCCTTGAATGGACTATGTGTTAATCCTCACAGCGCCCCCATGAGGGAGGCCTTAATATCATCCTCATTTGCAGAGGAAGGAACTGACCAGCCCAGGATCACAGCCAGGTGGCACCGAGGGTTCAACCCAGAAGGCCAACTCGAAGTTCATGCCCCCTGCCACTGCATTCCCTGAGGGCTGGACCTAAATCAGTATTTTTATTTTTATTGTTATTTATTTATTTATTTATTTATTTATTTATTTATTTGGTGCTGGGGATTGAACTCAGGGCCTTGTGCTTGCCAAGCAAGCACTGTAACCACTGAGCTAAATCCCCAACCCCAAATCAGTATTTTTAATAGACCTTCTTTTGTAGAATGTTTTTATATTTTTAAAAAATTAGGAAAAAAAATTAAAAAATAAAAAAATTAGGAAGATAATAAACTTGCCATATACCCTCAGTTAGCACTAGCATTAATATCTTCATCAATGAATATTTGATCTGTTTGTTGACATTAGGGCGCTGAGACTGATACATCATTATTAGCTAAAATCCTGAGCTGTAGGTCCATGGGACGACATTTACCTAGCAGTCACAACACTCTAGGCTCCATCTCTACCACTGCGCCAAAATAATTAGTGAATTAAAATTTTTTAACAAATCACATTAACCAAAGCCCATAGTCTATGCAGACTTAGTTTGCCTAATGTCCTTTTTGTGTCACAGGCTCCCACCCAGGTTCTTATTACATTGAACTCTCATCCCCCTAGGCTCCTCTCGGCTGTGAAAATTTCTCAGACTTTTCTTATTTTTGATGACTTTGACAATATTTTAAACCATAAATAGTCATAGCATAATACTTACCATCTTAAGTATTGTTATTGAACAGCTCAGTAGTATTAAGTATATTCACATTATTATGTATCAGATATCCAGAACTTTTTCATCTTGCAGAGTGAAATTCTCTACCCATTAAGCAACTGCGCGTTCTCCCCTATCCCAAACCCTGATACCCACCATATTACTGTTTCTATGAATCTATGTTGGATACTTCATACAAGTGGAATCATATATTTGGGGGGGTGTTGCTGAGGACCGAACTCAGGGCCTTGTACTTGCTAGGCAAGCACTTTACCACTTGAGCTAAATCACTAACCCCTGAATCATGTATTGTTTGTCTGTTTTTTTATTTGGTGCTGGGGATTGAACTCAGGGCCTTATGCTTGCAAGGCAAGCACCCTAATCACTGAGCTACATCTCCAGCCTTTTTTTTTTTTTTTTTTTTGAGGCAGGATCTCACTGTGTAGTTCAGGCTGGCTTTGAACTCATTATGTAGCCCAGGCTGGCCTCAAACTCACAGAGATCCTCCTGGCTCAGCCTCTCAAGTGCTGAGATCACAGGCTGCACCACCATGCTTGGCGCATTTGTCTTTTTGTGACTAGTTTCTTTCACTTAGCACAATGTCCACAAAGTTCATTTATGTTTTAGGATTTATCAGAAATTTCTTTTTGGGGGTAGTGCTGGAAATTGAACTCAGGGCCTTCCACTTGCTAGGCAAGTGCTCTACCACTGAGCTAAATCCACAACCCCTGGAGCTACGTCCCTAGGTTTTGTTTTTTTTGTTTTTTGTGCTTTTTTTTTTTTTTTTTTGAGACAGAATCTCAAAATAACTTGTTAAATTGGCCACACCAGGTTCAATCTTGTGATCTTCCTGCCTCAGGCTCTCAGTACTCGGATTACAGGTGTGCACCACCATGCCCAACTTTTTGTGCAATTTTGTCTTTATTTAGCACCTTGTCAGTACTCAAAAATGTTTGATAAAACAGAACTGAGTCCGAGAAGTCAGAGCTGCGAAGTGCCAACAACCATTTTATATAACGCAGTGCAGCTACTTCCAAGCTGAGTGTGAATGCCGGTGGCGAAGGCTGCATGAAATGAAAGGACGTCTGAGGTAGACACTTAGCGAATCAGTTAAGAATGTTGAAAAAGGACGGCTTTGAAGAAGAGCCAAAATGTAGGGACAACCAGTAGACTTGCCCCTGCAAGGGACAGAGACTTCTCTCTGACATGCTGGCTGGACAGGGAGTCCCGCAGGGCGGCCCTGCTGACGTGCCAGGCCGGGACACTGCGGGGGAGGAGGTGCAGCTGGAGCAGATCACGATGCCTGTGTCTCACTGGTGAGATTTCTCCTGATGTTCCTATGTTGTTGAGAAGCATTAATCCCCTTTATTTCTCCTCCCTAAATTCACTTTTGAATTGCCACACTGAGAGTCTGTCCTGGCCAGGAGTGATCCAGAGCAGGAGACAAGCCAGCAATATTTTCTCCTCGGCTCTGTAAGATGTTTGTGTGTAATCAGGAAATCTGGGTTTCTGCCACTATCCAGCCACGTGCGTCTTTGTCTCCAAAGTTCCTTCCAGCTCTGAAGTGTTATGACGCAACGATCCTTTTTCAGGACACGTTTTTTCCTTATTACAAATGTATATGTGGGGCCGGGGATTTAGCTCAGTGGTGAGTATTCACCTCGCAAGCATGAGGCCCCGAGTTCGATCCCTGGTACCAAAAAAACAAACAAACAAAAATAAATGTGTATGTGTTCACCATGGAAAGTGAGAAAATAAGGGTGCAGAAGAAGACAGAAAATCACTCGGAATTTTATGATTTATTAACATTTACGCATTCATATAACAAAGATTTACTGGGTGCCTGCTAAGGACCCAGCAGCTTGAAATACATCACTCTAAGCTAGTTTTGTTTCTATTTTAATGAAAACATCTTGCTTTCACTTAATAAACAGTTGTGAACACATCCCTGTATTGGTAAGTATTGTCCTACAATGTTGCAGTTTTTGACGATAATAAGCACTCTCGGAGGTAGGCTTTGAGTCAATTCATAAACATTTTTTATGTTAATTTCTAAAAATAGAATTCCTAGAGTAATTAGTAATCATATCTATGAGGTTTTGAGCAGCACTGCCAAAATGGCCTGCATTCCTGGCCTTTCTTTATATCCTTCTAGTGTACAAGTGCATTAAAAAGAGTCTAGGTCAGGCATTGAGGCCCACGGCTGTAATCACAAGTGATCATTGTTTTGGGATGAGAAATTTGGACTGATTTTTATTTATCTCATTTTTAATTCCTTTATAATGAGCCATATGTGTGTGTGTGTGTGTGTGTGTGTGTGTGTGTGTGTGTGTTTAAAAACCCACTGAAGGGTTGAACCTTAGAGCCAGTAGCCATCTACAGGAGTGTTCATCCGAGCTCTTAAATCTGGTCATTGGATTTGAATTCTAATTTCTTTCCTAGAAATAGAGCTCAACGAAGGTGGATCAAGAAAAAACAAAAACAAAACATAAAAAGAACCTCTATACATACTTTCTTACATATGCATAAAGACATTCTAACAGGATACCTAGGAAAGTAGGAATAGTAATTAGCCATGGCGTGAGGACAAGAATAAGAGGGAGATTTTTCATGTGATATACAACCTACTTAACAATAGCTTTTAAAAAACCAAATAAAAAATAAAAATAGATTAAACATAGTTTCAGGATATGTCTTATATTTTTAATTACATGAATAGCATGCACCTGTTTAAAAAATGAATCTAATGGTAGGCTGAAGTTGGGACAATCATGTTTTCTATCTGTATCATGCAGATAGGCTCACAGGCATTTATGCTCCACAGCGTGCTTTTCCCTGTAACACCTCTTTGACCTTTTTTTTTTTTTTTTTTTTTTTTTTTTTTTTTTTTGGGTCCTGGGGATCGAACTCAGGGCCTTGTGCTCGCAAGGCAAACACTCTAACCACTGAGCTAAATCCCCAGTCCCCTCTTTGACCTTTTATTTTATTGGTGTATATTCTTTCTTTAGACACCACTGGAGTCCTCCCTCCCTTCCTGGGAAGATGGCTATGAAAACCCCAGGACCTTTTCTCCTATTCCCTCCCCAGGCAGCTCTTGGTGGCACCTACATGTCTGTTTCCAGGCCCCTGCAGAGCTGTCTAGGTCGGCCCCACTCACATTGCCCATTTCTACCTCCTCCTCATCAGCTGTGCAGTTTCCCAGTGTGCTGCTCAGCGACTTGGCAGGGTCAGTTTCTTTTCGTCCCCTCCCTTTCCCCAGGTGTGTCCCTGTCCACATTTTTCCAAGGAGATGAGCATAAAGTGAGTCAGAGCATTTGCAAAATACCAGCAGGAGCCTGAGTTGGGAAGGGGTTAGGGACATGGACACAAACCACCTACACATCCTCCCTTCCTTCCAGGCTGCCAAGAATACTGTCTTTATTGACTCCTCTTGTCCATCGTTGGTTACAAACCTTCTCCCAGCCCCACCTTGCTGGACACATAAGTAAACTTTCCTTAACTGATCTGCATTTCTGTGATGACCTTGCTGTGGTGACCCTGGAGAATGAATCCATTCCCCACTCCTGCCTTGGGGGCCTCAGTTCTTATTGTCCACAGGAGAAGGAGTGCAATAAGGATCATTTCCACAGGACTGAGTGGGTCTGGGAGTGGGAGAAGAAGGGAGGACATTAGGAGTGAGTCACATATGGGAGGCTCTGACGCCCTTGGAATTCATCACCCATACCTGGACCAATGAGAGCAACTCCCATTCAAGACTTTGTTCAGGATGGTGGGTGGGCGTGTCCTAGCCTTGTAGTCTGTTCTGCCCAAAGCTAGCAGAACTACAGAGACACGGAGTGTAGTGATTGTCAGCAGCTGGGATGGGTACATGGTGAGCGGCCATTCATGGAAACAGAGTTTCCTTTTGGAGTGCTGAAAATGTTCTGGAATTAGAGGATGGAATTAAATGAATGCTCTAACAATATAGTAAAATTGAAGCTGGGCATGGTGGTACACAATTGTAATGGGCAATTTAGCAACTTGGCACAACCCTGTCTCAAAATTTTTATTAAAACATTGAAAAGGGCTGGGGATGTAGCTCAATGTGAAGGCACTGGGTTGTTCATTCAATCCCAGAACCACAAAATAAAACAAAACATATATATCTAAGGTGGTACCTCAGTTTACGAACGTAATTCTTTGCACGATTCTGGTTGCAAACTGAATTGGATGAGAACTAAATCAAATTTCCCCAAAAGGTCAACATTGAACCTAACCATTGAATTTGATATACATATCACACTTTAGTGTGTGATATGGGTCCTAATCAGACAAACTGAAAGTCCCTAAATACCACACAACCTATTGTGGGTAGTCATAGAAATGTTTATTCAGTTGAGGGTTGCTGTAAACCAGGCTCTATGTTGAACACTTACATACATAATTTCATTTAATCCTTACAGCCACATTGTGCAATGTACCCCATTTCCTCCATCCTACAGATATGGAAATCAAACCTTCACCCCTAGAAGCTAGATCTCTCTGATTCTAAAATGTCCACTTCTGAATGCTTCCATTGCCTCATTGCTAACTCCTGCTGAAATGTCAAACTTCATAGGATTTGTCAGTCAATCTGAGTTAATTTAGTAAAAAGTACAGTAAAATAATGAGAGAAACAATAATAATAATAGTAACATCCCTCCCTCTCCTCAGGAGCTTGCTGCCTAGTAGCAGCATACTCACCAGAGAGATACGAGCACCTAAGAAAGGAATGCAATGTCACGTCCTTCTTTGTAAGCCTGGGTGTGATTAGCCTGTTGATTGTATTTGATGGGTTGGCTTTTCGCTTTTCATACATGCTGTCACCAAGAATCCTGTCCCAGCCTTTCCCTGACACAGTCCCGGGCAGGTGGGCCAAGCCGTACCTGTGAGGCCTACTCCCTTCCAGCGTGTCTAAGCAGCACCAAGATCAGGGGCTGGAGTGCGGCTCCGCGGCTCAGCGCTTGCCCAGCACCGTGAAGTCACGGGTGTGATCCCCAGTACTGCAGAAGGGAGAGCGGAGTTCTGAGACCTGTGGTAGCCCTGGTGTCACACATGAGCCTGTACTGCTAGGGGGACGGATGGGGGGGTTTCCCTGCAAACATGGGCGCCCCCAGAGCCCTCCAACTGGCTCCAAAGCAGCAGGGTAGGATTTCGCTACATAGAATTTGTCATGAGGTCTTAGTTCTCAGGTGCTGCTCCAGGAATCAGTTCTCATTTCAAAAAGAGTCCAGACAGTCTGGCATTGGTTCTACCTTCTAGTCATCCCTAATTGATTTCACTCTAGTTGATTCACTCTTAGATAATGAGCTTGTTTATCTCAGCACCTAAACGCCCTCTTTCTTCATTAGATTCTTTGGAATCATTAAAGCTTGACCATTAGGGAAATCTTAAGGAGCTACTTGTGAGCCTCTCTGTACGCATCACACCCCCATGGTCTGAACAGGTGGACCCCTCAGGCAGACTAGTTGCCACCAAGGAGTAGCTGCAACCTCAGGAGCCTCAGCATCATTAGGGCCGCCCCCATGTGCTGAGCTGGTGCCACCAGCCAGGGACGATGTGGAAAGAACCAGAAGCAAACAGACATGGGACTGGACCCCAGCTGTTCCTGGTTAGCTATGTGACCCTAACTCCTCTGAACTTCAGTTTCCCCAACTTAAATAAAAACCAAGCCCAAACACCAGGAACAACAAAATAAAAAGAATTAATATGTGTTATGTACATGTACCAACTCCCCACCATGACTGTAATCATTACTTACTGCAAATGTGTACTAATAAACATTAAAAAAAAAAATGAGGATAATAAAAAAAGACCTGAGTCTGGTAGGGTTACTGAGAGAGTAGAGGAGATTCAAGCACATAGTTGGCACTTAATACATCAGCTTGCTCTCCTTCTGCCTGCCTGTTGAGTAGGTTAACATTCTACAGAGACAAGATCATCTGAGCAACTTTCTTTTATGATTTGAATTTGTGCTTTTTATTTTCATTTTCCTAGAAGGGCCAGAATAGGAAACTCTGGACTGGGAAGAGCTGTGTAACGTTGGTCCTTCCAAGATGCATTCATCGGCTTGGGGATTTAGCTCAAGTGGTAGAGCGCCTGCCTAGCAAGCACAAGGCCCTGAGTTCGATCCCCAGCACCAAAAAAAAAAAAAAAAAAGGCTTCCATGGGCCTTAAATAACATGCATTTGTAACATGTTCTGTCCAGGATCTGTCTGTGCCAGGTGTGTGTACCTACAAAACAGTGCACATCTCTCCACGTGCACCAACAAGGCCGCTCTCACCTGGACCACTCATCAGTTCCCCACAGGTCTCCACCTCCACTCTAGCTCTCCCCAAATATGCTCCTCTCTATGGAGATCAGTTCTAAAAATGCGCACAGTGCCCTCCTCTATGATTGATTGATTGATATTTTGAGACAGGGTCTCACTATGTAGTTCGGGCTGGCCTTGAACTCCCACTGATTCTCCTGCCTCAGCCTCTGAGTGCTGGGATTATAGGCATGGGCCGACATGCTCAGCTTTCTGCTCTATGCCTTCTATAGTCCGCCACACTTGCGACAAAATCCCAGCTCCTTCCCAGGGCCTGCAAAATGCCCCTGTGTGACCCAGCCCCTGCCTACCTCTCCCATCTCATCTTCCATCTCTCCTGCCTGCACACTGGACCCCTCCCCTGTGTTTTTCTGTTCTACCAGCAGCCATCACTTCCAGCCTTGGGGCCTTTACAGCTGCAGTTCCCTGTGCCTGGAGCTCTTCTCCAAATAGTTGCTTCCTTTTCAGTGCAGTAGTCCCTTCTTATTCATGGGGGAGATGATCCACGACCCCTAGTGGATACCAGAAACTTCAGATATCCCCCTTTCCCTGAAAATAAGACTTAGATGAAAAATAATCAACCTTGATAACTACAGATCAAAAATGCCAGCCCAGTCAGCTGATCCTTGCCTTACCCATCATCGCTATTCTCTTGCTTGGTGGCTTCTCTGTAAGGCAGGTAAAGCTGGCATTTTTGAGCCCTAGTTTTCAAGGCTGATTATTTTCCAGCTAGGTCTTATTTTTGGGGAAATGTGGTAATACTGAAACTTATACATGTTTCTTCCTCATTTCCGAATTAGACACAGTGTGAGATTAACAACAATAATAATAAGCTTTGTACAGTGGCAGTATCATAGCCAATGAGGTTTATCCGAGGTGCGATTATTGCTAATTGAAGACAATAATAATAATAAAATAGAACAGTTATAACAGTCTACAGTAATAAAAGTTACGCAAATGTGGTCTCTCTTTCTGAATATGTCACAAGTGATGAATGGGCGGGATGCATATACAGATGGATCCACAGGACAAAGGGACAATTCCCATCCCAGGTGGGATGAAGTGGCACAAGATTTCATCCTGAATTTCAGAGTGCTACACAATTTAATGCTTAGGAGTTGTTTCTGGAATTTTCCATTTACTATTTTCATACCACAGTTGACTGCTAACTCAAAAGGCAGAAAGTGGCAGGATAAGTGGATAAGGGAACAGCTCCTGTGTCCAGGGTTCAGCTCTAATGTTGCCTTCTCAGAGCTGTCTCTGACCGCGTCCCATCTGCCATCAGTTATCTGGCGTTAGTTTCATCCTTGCATTTGTTGCTACTAATAATTATCTGGTACTTACATGTCATCCCTGTGTGCCCCGGGTGCCCAGAACACAGGCTTGCACATGGCAGGCACACTGTCCTTGTTTGTTAAAGAATGGAACCCCTTTGTCTTACCACGGAAGCGTAAATCAGTGATTTCAGGGTCAAGCATCTTCATTTTAGACCTTCGAATATGTAAGTGTCTAGACAGTCCTTTTATTTTTGGCATTTTTGGCAAATTGAGTTGCTTCTGGAATTCAACAAAACCAGACAACGCCTGTCTCCCTAGAGCCTCATCCAACGCTGTGCCACCCTTCTTGAATCTGCTGAGGCTCCTGGGGCCCAACCGCTGCGTAATAAAGAGGCACAGAGGAGACAAGGGCTTTACAAATCCCTCTGGAATATTCTGCTGCCTGAAAAACTGCAGCCTGGAGCCATTGACGGGAGGCTGCCCGAAGCTGGAAGGGGCCCACTGTTCAGTGGGCTCAACACATGGGATTAATTCAGGCAGGAGCCAAGCAAGGAATCCTGGCCCCACAAAGGCTAAAGAAAGGGAATCTGAAGCTCCTGACTGAAGGGAAAGGTGGTGCAGAGTGGGAAGAGGAAGTAGGAGAACTATTCCTTAAACCAAAGGATCTTAACCTGCTAGGATTGGTATTAAATGTTTAACTTGGGGTGTGCGTGTGTGTGTGTGTTTTAGGAAGAGGGTTCACAGTTTTTATCTGGGTTGCAATAGGATCTGTGCCTCAAAAGGTTAAGAACTGCAGTTTTGGTATACACATAATTATCCTAAACACGACCTGAACTGAAACAATCACGAGAAAGGAAAAGTGTTTTATGCTCCAAAGAAAACAAAGCCACTTCCAACAGGAATTGGCTGTCACATTCTCTGCACTTGGAAAAAAAAAATCAACAGAGCATCCGCCCAGCCTGCCCAAGGCCCATCCCTTACGCCCAGGTCTCCAGGGAAGGCAGTGAGCCTTTGTTTTCCACTCTGTGGGCAACTTGCCGGGCAAGGAGCCAGAGGGGAGAGACCTCTGTGGAGGAAAATACTGCCATGTGCCAAGTCACACGGGCTAGAAGCACCCAAGGTGGGCTCTGGCTTGGCTGGGACAGGGATTCCCCGAAGACCCAAGGTGAGGGGAAGGATGTGCCATCTCAGACCCAGAGTCTTCTCTTGTTTTCTTCACTTGGCTCCTGCCAGAGGTTGGACTGCTTGCTGCTCTTGGTGCTGCAAGCGCCACACCATTACTCACCACCCCGGTTGCTTTTCTAAGTAGGTTTTGCACCTTTCATGGTTGGCAAGGCCACGTTTAGCCCTGAGGCCACCTCAACTATCAAACTGGAGCGCCTGCTTATTCAAAGCTGTCACATTTGGCGTTCAGAGACACTCCCTTCCCCTGGCCCTTTGCCTTTGTCAGGGGAGGACCTGGGACGTGGCAGAGGTCTCAGGAGAGGCTGGAAGGAGCCCCTGTGCACGAGCAGCCAGGCCAGCGAGCTGTGCCAGCACTCGGTGTAACCTCAGGGAGGGTGCAGCCCCCACATGTCCGGCTTCCGCCAGGCAGGCCCCAGCATCGGCCCATGGCCAGCCTTGGCCAGCCTCGGGCTCAGCCTGCAGGAGGTCTGGGGAGTCTCACCCGGCCTGGCGTTGTCCTCTTCCTGTGTTTGCATACATTCTCTCTTCGGTATACCCTGGAAAAGATTCTTGCTTTCCTTCTCTTGATCTGCTTCTTCTCCAAGCCTCCCCATCTCCATAAATGATTTCTCTCTCCATCATCCTTTGGTGCTTAAACAGCACTCCTCCTTGGAAAGGCCTGGAAAGGTACCAGATCCAAACATACTCTGGTTCAGTTCCGATGTTTATTGACTGTATTCTGTAACTATTATTATTGTTGTTCCATTTCTCCATTCAGTATGTAAAATCTACAAGGCCAGGGAAGCTACCTATTCTCCATTTGCTTCTCCAGATTTGCCCCACAGGTTTCCAGCCTCCTCTGCCCCAGGAGGCCTCCTGACCCCGGGGTGCCCAGAGCTGCCACAGAAGTGCATTTGCCACCAACTGACTCCACTGGCCCAGCTCCTGTCCCCTCTGGCTTCCAGGACCGTGCCCTAAAGTGAGGCACAACTGGGAGACAGGGAAAAAGGAGGTCAGTGAAGCCAGATGGCTCCCTCCCTGCTTCAGCTCTTGTCTGCCACTCCTACAACAGTTCTCATTGGTAGCCACTTTCTCCCCTACCAGGCCGGGGGTTTCTCCTAACCCTGTCCACACTTCTGAAAGTGGTCCCTTCATTAAACTCTCCCCAGTGACTCCTTTTGAATGTGTCAGTTGTTACCTGCAGGGACCAGCAGAGCGGCCACTCTAACTCTTTAACCACTGTTTCCTCCAGCCAGGAGCTGAGGAATGTCTGGCATGTCTTAGATATTAAAGACATGTGTTTGCAATAAATAATGATAAGGAAGCAGGTTTTTATTTACCTTTGAATTAAGATATAATTCACATATCATGAAATTCATATAAGAATACAATTTCATACATTTTAGTACAGTCACAAAGTGGTTTTTTTTCCTTGAGACAGGGTCTTCCTATGTAGTTCACGCTGGCCTTGAACTCACTATGTAGCCCAGGTTGGCCTAGAACTCACAGTGATCCTCCTGCCTCAGCCTTCAGAGTGCTGGTATTACAGGCATGTGTCACCACGCCCAACTTTATAGTCACAAATTTATGAGACTATCATCACTAGTTCCAGGACATTTTCATCACCTCAAAAGAGAATCCCCATACTTGTTAGCAGCCATTTTCCACTTCTGCCTTCCTCAACCCCTGGCAATCACTAATCTAATCTACTTTCTATCCCTGTGTATTTGCCTGTTCTGAACCTTTCTTTTCTCTTCTCTTCTCTTCTGCTTTCCTTGCTTTGCTTTTTTTCTTCTCTTTTCTTTTCTTGACACGTTCTCACTAAGTCACTAAATTACCCAGGCTAGGCTTGAACTTGTGATCCTTCTGCCTCAGTTTCCCAGAGTGCTGGGATTCCAAGTGTGTGCCACCACACCTGGCTTTGGACTTTTCATACAAGGGGAATCTTATGTTCTTCTCCTGTCTGGCTTCTTTCACTAAGCATCGTTATCAGGTAGTTTCCTTCTAAAAAGTGGCTCCCCAACTAAGTGTTACCGGGTTCTGAATTGCTCACCTCTCTTTCTGAATTTAGATTCCAGGTTCTTCTCATCTCAGACAAAGAATTGAAAGAAACTAGTAAAAGGCGGTGGGAAAGTTTATTTTTATTTTTTCTGTGGCGTGGGGGATCGAACTCAGGGCCTTGTGCTTGCAAGGCAAGCACTCTAATCACTGAGCTAAATCCCCAGCCCTGGAAAGTTTATTTTAAAAGGCAGAAATGCTTGGGATTTAGCTCAGTGGTAGAGCACTTGCCTAGCAAGCACAAGAGAGCAAGGCCCTGAGTTTGATCCCCTGTACCACTCCCCAAAAAAGGGAGGGGCTGGGGATTTAGCTCAGTGGTTAGAGTGCTTGCCTAGCAAGCGCAAGGCCCCGAGTTCAATCCCCGGCACCAAAAAAAAAAAAAAAGGGAGAAATGGAGATTGGAAGAGAAACTGGTTCCGCAGATCAAACTTGGGCTGAACAAAGAATACGAGGGGTAAAAGCAACAATAAAAGTACATGCTGCATCTTCAGGACTCAACACAGGCTATCATGGAGAGGCAGGCTAACATGGCTGCCTCTGGGCTGCCTTTATAGAGTCCAAATCTCAAGGAAACCCGAGAGAACTTCCACATCGGGTCCTGAGAGATGGTGCTGGAATCCTAGCCTCAGGCAGTTGTCTGAGAAGTCCACATGGAGGGTTTCAGGAACTGTTCTTCACATCTGTCTTGGCAGCCAGCTTTTGCAATGCCCTACTAGCCTACCTCAGCAACAAGTTTTCAAAATGTATCCATATTATAACCTGTTAGTGTCTCATTCCTTTTTACGGCTGAATAATGTTCTACTGTATGGGTAGATCACATTTTGTTTAGCCATTCGTTGGTTGGTGGACATCTGGCTTGTTTCCACCTTTTGGCTGTTATGCATAATGCCGTTACGAACCCTGGTGTATAAGTTTTTGTGTGAACGCATGCTTCCAAATTCTTTAGGCACAAACCTAGGAGGGGAATTGCAAGGTCGTGTGATTACTCTACATCCAGCTTTTTCCAGAAGGATACTATGTTTTAAATTTCTGTGTCTCCTACAGCACTATACAGTACTTTATCCTGTGGCCCCAGGTATTGGCATCTGTGTGGAAATGATCCCAAGCTGAGAAAGACAGAGAACAAAGAAGTCTCGAATACTGCGGATCCACTCCCAAAGGGACATTAGGAGATACCCTTGCACATATGCACCAGCCTAGACAGACAGAAATGCTCAGAGTAGAATTGTTGGCCCCAAACTGAAAATAATCCAGTGTTCATTAACAATAGACTGGATATATTGTGGACTATCCATCAAAGAAAAGAAATGGACTACAGTTACACATAAGAGCGTGGATGAAGCTGAATATGGTGGCTCATGTCTGTAATTTCAGCACTGAGGGAGGCTGAAGCAGGGAGATCACAAGTTCAAGTCCTGCCTGGGCAACTTAGCAATGAATAAAGAGTAAAAAGAAAAAGGGGCAAAGATGTACCTGAGTGGTAGAGAACCCTGGATTTGACCCCCCAGCACAAAAGGAAGAGAAGGAGGAGAAGGAAGAAGAAGAGGAGGAAGAGGGGAAGAGGAAGAGGAGGAAGCGGGGAGAAAAGAAGAGAAAAAGAAGGAAAGAAAGAAAGGAAGAAAGAAAGAAAAGAAAGAAAGAAAGAAAGAAAGAAAGAAAGAAAGAAAGAAAGAAAGAACAAACGAAAGAAAATAAATGAACCTCACATGGTGTTGAAGGAAACAAGCCACAAAAGAACACATACAGTATGATTCATTTATGTGAAATTCCAAAACAAGTAAAACTAAGTCATGTGGTTTAAGGTTACATAGGTAGATGGAAAAACTATTAAAAATTATTATAACAAAAAACAGGATATTGGTTACCTCTGGCAGGGAGAGGGAAATCCATGTCAGGGAGGGGCACAGGAAAGTCTTCCGGGCTGTAGCCAATTTTCCTGTTTAATGGATACATCAGGGCTGTTTTCAATTATCTGGAATCATGTATAGCTAGATACCTACTTGTGCCCTCTTTTGAAGGTTTTATTTCACAGCTCAAAAAATAGAACAGAACTTGGGTCCACCCTGTCGTGGTGATGCACGCCTGTCATCCCAGCCCTTGGGAGGCTGAGGCAGGAGGATTGCTGTGAGTTTAAGGTCGGCCTGGGCTACATAACAAGATCCTGTCACAAAAAAAACCAAAAAAAAAAACACCCAAACAAAAAAAAAAAGAATTTAGGTTCAGGTGTCAGGAGGCCTGAATTAGATTTCAGATCAGATTTTCTCCTAAAAAGCTATCTGATATGAGAGAAATTATTTAATCTCTGTCTCAACTTTCTTACCTCTAAAATGGGGGCTTTTTAACCACCATTTATTCAGGTCTACTATTCCTGTGCAATCATGCTGATTGCTTTTATGTATGTTATCAGTAATCCTTAGATGTCTCTTGGATGACAGAGACATAACTGAAGCGAGTTTAAGGCAAAAGTGTTAGAAGGATGAAAAAAGGGCTTCGAGGACAGGGTGCAGCCAGGGAGGACTCTGGGGACTCGGTCTCTTACTGCTGTTTTCCTGTCTACAGCTGCCTTGTTCTCTGCTGTTGCTACAAATGCCTGGCTTTGTATCCCAATCAGCATGGGAGAAAATGATCACCATGATCCCTGGGTTTGCACCTTTTGCATTCTTGACACCATTTGGACTGAGTCTGGAATTTCTCGATACAAGCTACAAAGTCCACTGGAGAAAAGATTCTTACAGCTCCATTTTGGATCAAGTGTCCAATTGTGACAAAGGGACAGAATCACACCATGCGAAATGGTGCAGGAATCATGATCCTAAAGGGGTAAAGCGGTGGTTGGCACTCAGCCCACAGAAGTCTAGTTCTATAGAAATGCATGGTCCTAAGCAGCCAGTCCTTAGAACAGGTGGGGAAAGGAGACTAGAACAGAAAATCCAATTTCAACTGATTTTTTCTTGGGGGAGGGGTGCTGGAGATCGAACTCAGGGCCTTGCACTTGCTAGGCAAATGCTCTACCACTGAGCTGAACTCCCAACTCCTCGACTGATTTTTAATCTAATCTTTGGAACACCCCAGTGAGGTAAAATCACGTTCCCATTCGATAGGTGAAGAGACTGAGGTTCAGATTCAGACAGGAATTCTCAGTAGCAGCACTGTGAACATTGTGGGTTAAACAATTCTTTGTTGTGGGGGGCTGTCATATGCACTGAGCATGTCTGGCAGCAGGCCTGGTCTCTCACCCACTACACGCCAGCGGCACCCTTCCAGTCGTGACCATTGAAAACATCTCCGGGGGGTTCAAGGCGTAGCCTTAACACATTACAGCATGTGGCTTAGCATGCACAAGACTCTAGGTTCAAAACCAAAAGAAAAAGAAAGAAAGAAAAGAAAATGTCTCCAAATGTTGCCCAGTGTCCCCGGGAGAAGCACTGAAACAAGCTCAGTCAGTTGTGCAATACCACTCACCAGTAAGAACCAGGATTCAAACCCAGGTTGGCCTGACTCTAAAGCTTGTTCTCTTAGTCACTGTCTTATGATAGTATCTAATTTACCTCATGCGGTTGTAATGAGAATATAAATGTGAAAGCACTCTGAAGAGCTAGGTGGAACATCCATATATTATTATGCCTGCACATTCCTGTGAGCTTCCGGTGCTACGGGTCTATGCGGTTGCTCAACAAGACAGGACTCTACGTCTCCTAGAGGAGAATTCCACGGCCTGACCACCAACCAAGCATATTCCCTGTGCGGTTGCATGAAGGGATCCCTCCCTGTGTCCTGTGTCCTCTGCCTCGTGAGGGTTGATATTCCCTTTGCGTACAAGTCGACTTGGACTTGTACAGTTATAGACAGAAAAACTGGGTTTCCTCTAGTGGAACCAGGTCTGTCTCTATACAGTTTGGTCCCCGAACCCCTATGTTCTTCTTTCACAAACTACTAAGCGTATCACAGCTCTTCCTCCATGAACTAGAGGTCTCAATGATGTAGGCTGCATGAAGCTAATTAATTGGAGGGGGGGTGCTGGGGGATCGAACTCAGGGCCTTGCCCTTGCTAGGCAAGTGCTTTACCACTGAGCTAAATCTCCAACCCCAGCATGAGGCTACCGGTTGCTTTCTTCCAAACACAGTGGTTTCTTTAGAGTGGAACATCTCATGACTAAAATCCCTCTCTGAGAATACTACTAGATGAAGCCCTCCATGTACTGACTCTATTCATTTTTTCTCCTTTTTTTTATATTGTGATTAGATTCCAAATATGATGGAGTCCTTTGTGTGTGAAGCTTTGAGGCTCTTCCACCAAAACTGAAAGGGGAAACACTTTGGCTGAGATAAGAGTGTGCTGGCCACACACCAGCAACAGGAAAGATGTACAATGAGCTTTCAGGGCATTTATAAAAGGAAGCGTGTCCCTACACCTTCATTTGGCTGCATAGGAAAATGACTACGATAGTCATCGTATCCTTCCAGTCATGATATAAGCAATTTGTTTAGGGTTACAATATATTTTTAAAAATAAACTTTAAAAACTGAAGTACAGGGGCTGGGGATTTGCCTCAGCAGTTAGAGAGCTTACCTCGCAAGCACAAGGCCCTGAGTTTGATCCCCAGCACCAAAAAAGCAAAACAAAATAAAGCAAAACTGAAGTACAGGGGCTGGGAGGTAGCTTGGCAGTAGAGTGATCGCCTGGCATGTGCAAGGCCCTGGGTTCAATCCCTAGCACTGTAAGAAGAAAAAAAAAATTATAACTTACAGGCAGAAAAAAATGATAACTTACAGATCATAAGTGTACAGATCAATAAATTTATCCCAAAGTAAACACACTCATGCAGCCTCCACCCAAATGGACAAATTACTAGGATTCCAAAAAGCCCCTCAGTCCCCCTTCCAGTTGCTATCCCCACCCTCTTCCTTTTTTTTTCCCCACCCTCTTCCTAAAGGTAACCATTATAATTTTAATCTTATGACCTCCATATTTTCATATATCTGATGGCCCAGATAATTATCTCTGGAGGCCACAGTTAATCAGAAGCTAGGAGAATTATTTCCCCATGAGTCATTTAAGAATAGTTTATCAGTGAGGATGCTTCCAGCTGCAAGTAATAGAAACTTCAACTCCAACAGCTTCAGCAGCAGGAAGATTTGTGGACTCCACATGTGTGGAGGTCACGCTGCAGGGCGAGCTCCTGGGTGAGATCCACGAACAGCTGGCATCAACAAAGCCCCCTCTCTGCACTGGGCTATCTTCGGTGTTTGCTTCATTCTCAGTCTGGTGGCAGGACAGCCACAGCAGTTCCTTCTTGTGGCTTTCTTTGGAGAGGAAACTTCTCCCAGGGGCCCCTCAGATCCCAGAGGGGGAGGACTGGGTCCCACGTGCAACCAGTGAGACCCGGCAGTGGGGATTATTCCAGTTTAGATTCACCACCTGGGCCGGGGGGATGTCGAAGAGCCCACTCCAGAGCCCCCACGGAGAGACACAGAGTCCAATGGGAAATGTCTGCTTTTATTTATAAACATGCTTTATGTTGCTAAATGGTAATGAGGTTCTAAACAGTAGAGGTCCATGGCTGAACACACTGAACTTTGGAGATTCAAAGTTAGAGGGAAGTGACTCTCTGTGAGGAAAGAATAAATTGACCATGACAAAATAAACACAGCAGCTCTTGCCCTCTCTCCTCTGCACGACAACGATCCTTTCTTCTGGAACTGCCTGTTTGCGCACTGAGTCATGAACATATTTTTTTAACTTACCGGTATAGTATCTGTTACCAGCTATGTTAGACACAGGACATAATGTTTCAGCATACATTTAGGACAAATCCTACGTCTTTACAAATCACAGGACAGATGGCGCACATGAGGCTTGACATTTAAACACCACAAGGTGTGCAAGTTATGGTTCCCCAAAAGATTCTGGGTTCTTCTCTTACCTCAGTAATACCCAATAGCTGCTCAATCTACCTAGATGCTAGAACATTGTCACAGTAAAATTCCAAGTTTTTTCTAAAGAATATTATAAATATGAGCCCTATTTCTGTCTATACGTACAAATATTCATTTTCTTGAGGTAGTTAGGAAGTAACATGTTCACAACCCTTTTTCCAACACACTAGCCACCTACTATTTGAATCTAGGGTAAACATCTGTTGGAAGAACCTGCGACTGAAGAGCTGGGTGGGTAAGCTGTATCCATCAGTGAAAAGTCATCGAAATAACAGTGATAAAATCTGAGTTAAATGGTAAAACGTATATATCCGTGAATGATAGGACAAATAGTAGGTAGGTTTAAAAGATGAGGTATCACACTATATATGTATATAAAATGTTACACGGATGTGTGCATATGTACCAGTGATTTTATATTTTGTTTAAAAATGTGGGTTAACACATAACTGATACAATTCCCAGCACCAACATGAAGAGTAAAACACCTGGCATCTCCATCAGAAAAATATTACAGAACTAACATTCCTGAAGAAATCCTCTCTCATAAGTGTTTCTAATATTTTAATTATACTATAAAGTAACAGCACAAATATACATATTTATATAATATATACATGTTTATAATATATACATATTAGAATGGCAGATATTATATATTATAACATATACATATTATAAACATTATAATATGTAATAACTGCCATTCTAATATAAGAAAATACATCAATAAAACACTTGATCTCCATGCACCTAAACTTTGCCAAGTCTCATATTTCTACTAAAGTAAAAATATAAAATATTGTGATGATCAATCATTTTAGTCGCTTTTATGGTATCCAAAAGCCATTCGACATGCCTGGATGTTTGAATCTGCGTTCCTGTTAGAATTCCAGTTCTTCCTCAAGAATGACACAGTACTCATATATTTTGGTGTTCATTCTTACGTCACCTGGGAATGTCTTTTATTTGCAACCCAACACTATCCCCACTTTGCTTTGTGGATTAGGTTAGGCATCTCTGAAAGAAGTGGAGTATTTCATGACACCAAGACCCAATGTGGTCAAGGACCCTTCTTCATAGTATTTAGGACCCTTATTAGAGTTAAATCAATGTTGTAAAGAAACTTGATTATTTCCTCCATAGAGGTCAGATCAATGTTGCAGATTTTCACAGGAAAGCTCTTTTCAACCATACCAGCAGAGGGCACCTTTTTTGCTTCTGTCTTGCTGTACCTACCCCAACCCAGCAATCCAATGGATCCTGTACAGCTGTTATGTTAGCAGGGTACTGCATGGGGCCCAGTAAGGGAACACAGAATAAATATACTGCCCGATTTGTATCCTCACAGAAACTCCAGTCTACCCGGGAAAACACACCAACTTATTCAGGGGCCAGACAGTGAAAACGGCCTGAGAGTGATAGGCACTCAGAGAGAATCTAGGACCTGGATTCAAGGTGATGTGGACTGGAGTAATTTGGGATTTCACAGAGAAAGTGAGACTAGGGTTGGACTCTGAAGTCTAGGGATGACATGGCAAGGCTGGGGATGAAGGCCATATGGCAAATATGCTGCCCATCGCCTGCTACTCTCTTAAGGCCCATGGCAGAGGTTGCTAATAAATGTCCACGAGACTCCACTGCCTGCTGAGCTCAGACCCAGCACTGTACTCCAGGCAACCCAGACCAGTCAGCTGGAACCTTCTGGAGGTAGGAATGGGGCGAGTGACTGTTGGATACTGGGTCATGGAAAAGAACTGTCAAGCACAGGAGAGCTAGGAAGGAGCTCAGCACTGTGGCACACACCTGTGATCCCAGCACTCTGCGAGGCTGAGAAGGGAGGACTCCAAGTTTGAGCCCAGCCCGGGCAATTTAGTGACTTAGCAAGGGCTGGGGGTCTAGCTCTGCACTAAGGTCCTGGGGGTAGGGGTAAGGAAGAGGAGGAGGGAAGGAGGAGAGAGTAGAAGCAGTGAGTGAAAGTGGATCGTTTGTCTGGCAAATAAAATCCAAGCTCGGAGGGTGCAACTCAGAGCAGGGAGCTTTCCCACCCTATACCAGTGAGCAGGGCAGAGGTCCCCCTAGTCACTGGCCAGACTGGAGGATCCTGTGGTGGGGCTTTACCCTCCCACCCCGCCAACTTCTAGCACAGAGCAGCAACAAGGAGACAAAGGTACGAGTTGAGCAGACAGTTCTTTTATCCAGAATTCTGCAGTCACATCCAAGAACTCACTTCTCCAAGGTCAGGAGCCCAGTAAAGCTGTTCCCTGGACATTCACAGCATGGGAAATAACCCATCTTTCTAACAAAATATATGTAACATTATTTAAGCTTCTTGAACTACACACATGTGCTGTATTAAAAGTAAGTTTAAAAACGGACATGTAGAACTTTTAGAAGTATAGTTTTCTCCTTGTTAAGATTTGTCTGGTATATAATACACTGGGTGGAATCATAGAGGATGTTGAAAACTAAGTAGTTCTTCAATAAAGAATATTTTGAGGGGGGTTGGGATTTAGCTCAAGTGAGGATTTAGCTCACGGGCTAGCAAGCACAAGGCCCTGAGTTCTGAGTTTAATTCTCCACACCCTTCACCCCAAGAATAGTCTGGGACAGCATGATGGAGTATGTGTGTAATCCCAGCACTCTATGAGACTGAGGCAGGAGGACTACAAGTTCTAGTCCAGCATGAGCAACTTGGTAACTTAGCAAGACCCTGTCTCAAAATAAAAAATAAAAAAGGGCTGGGGATGTAGCTCAACATAGAGGCTCTGGGTTCAATCCCTAGTACTGCAGGAAAAAAACAGCTTAGATATGCATAGCAAATTACAGAAAATTGTATGAGTGCATCTACTTCATTTTTTTTTTTGAGTGCATCTACTTTAAAGAAAATCTTATTCAGAAAACAACTCAAATCTCTGAATAGATTTCAGGGTGATAATTCTCATGAACAAAGAATTTAAGTAACAAAATTTAATTCATTTGAAAAAAATTATGCTACCGAAATTATTTTTATTTTCCAGGTAAATAAGTGATACATCTTTACTGGATTTGAAATTATCAGCAATAAAAAAATGCAATTATCAGCGGCAATATATCCAATTCTGCAGTGAAACAGAATCTTCTAGGGGGAATGTAAATTTGTGCTACTCTTAGCAAGTGGTTTGGGAGTAGTACAGAGCCTGGATGACATGCATATCCTTTGGACCTAATAATTCCACAACAAGAAATTTATCCCTAGGGAAAAAAAAAACAAGGATAGAAAAGCTTTCTGACAGATTTTTTTTGGTAAGGCTCTTTATAACATATTGTTAGAAGTCAGATGAAATCCTAAAAAGTCCCTGGTACATTTTACAGAATAAAATGGAGTCATTAAAATGACATGAAGCATTTATGACAAGGAATATGGTGATATAATATTAAGTGAAAAGAACACAATACAAGGTTGTATTTATGCTATGAAAAAAACGCATAGAAGAAAGACTAGAAGAAAATAGATAAAAGTTAATGCATCAAAGCACTGCCTATTACTTTGAATGTGGGATAATAGGTGACCTTTTCCCCCCCTTCTTTCAACTTTTCTGTTTTAAAAGAGTTTTTTTGTAGCCCAGGCTGGCCTCCAACTCACAGTGATCCTCCTGCCTCAGCCTCCGAAGTGCTGAGATTACAGGCTTGTGCCACCACGCCTGGCTTGAAACCTCTCCTTTAAAAGCAAACGGGGTAAGAGCATCCACCTCCTCAGGTTGATTAGGCATTAAGTGTATATGATAATGCTTAGGAAGCACTTAACTCAAATGATGCAGCACCAAGGATAGAGGAGGACTGCTACAGCCAGTCTCCTTGGTGCAGATGCTGACTCACTATTTACTCACTTTGCACATTGTGCAAGTTACATAACTTTTCATCCCTGTTTCTCCCTTTTGACTGTGGGCGCTGGGGATCAAACTCAGGGCCCTGCACTTGCTAGGCAAGCGCGCTACCATTCGAACTAAATCCCTGACCCCTCAGTTTCTCTTTCTTGTAATCTGGAGATAATTAAAATACTTGTTTCATGGGAGCATTAGAAGATCAAATGAGGCAGTGTATCTAAAGGATCTAGTAAGCACTATAATTGTGTGAACACTTACTATTAACAGAAAGGATTACTGCAGTTAATTGTCAATTCAAATGTAGGTCTGATCCCAGGATCCAAATTTTTGGTCAATGTGCTATATACCAGACAAATGCTAACAAAGGGAGAGGGAAGGGGCTGGGGATTTAGCTCAGTGATTAGAGAGCTTGCCTTGCAAGCACAAGGGCCTGAGTTCAATCCCCGGCACCACCAAAAAAAAAAAAAAAAAAAAAAAAAAAGCAACAGAAGGGAGAGGGAAAAATGGCAGTGCATTTCTAAAAGTTTTGCATTTCCATTTTAGATAATTGTTTTTAATCAGTATTATTCACACATGTACATAGTCCGCAAAGTTAGATAGAGCTGCAGGTCTTCTACTAGAGGAACCTGGCTCTTCCCCCTCTATGGACATCTAAGGACAGCTTCACGGGGCGCTCGACCTTGGAGAAGTGAGTTCTCGGATGTGACAGTGAATTCGAGAAAAAAGAAGTAGGTTTGCTTTGTCTCCTCTGTGGTGCTCGTCTGGGCTGGAAGTTGAGTGCGGACAGGGCCCCACCGCAGGAGGCAAGCATCTTCTTGTCCTGTCAGGGACCACCGATACCCCTGCCCTGCTCATTGAGGGAATGCAGGAAGTTCCCCTGCTCTGGTCCAAGTTGCACTCCTGGAGAACTGAGCATGGAGGAGGGGTGCACTTAAGGACCCCCTGAAGCTTAAGAGCTCCTAAAACAAATGGTCTTGTGCCTTGTCCCTCCCCATCCCCAATCATGACCCCCAGAACACTCTTCCCACTCTTCTAGGGGTTTCTTCTGACAGACATCTCCATACATTGAAAGAATGTTTGTACTGCTATTTCTCGAATTGTTTTCCACTGTAGATAAAGATACCCTGAGTTTGCTTACAGTATGATCTTACATAGAAGCCAAAGGCTTCTCCTTTGTTCATTCTTCTAATAGTGTCAGGAATTTTCGTTAAGTGTTTATGTTATGAGACCACTGTATATACAGTTCTATAATCACATTTTCTTTCTTGTACACCTGCTTTGTTTTCTTGGAGGAAATCACTGCCTATTTCCACATTTGTTTAGTTGTGTTGTATCACTAATCTATCCCTCAAATCATTATATGGTAGAAAACACATCTGAAAATCTATCACTTCTATTTTTTCTTGCAGCTGTCCTTCCTGGAACCTCTCTTCCTACACCCACCTGAACTGGTTACACTCTGTTCATTTGCAGTTCCACTTGACCGTTCATCATCTTGGGAGTGTGTTTCACTCTTCCTCTTTCCAGAATCATACATCTTTCTCATTCTTGGTTTGTTCCTTTGTTTTGTTGCAGTACTGGAGACTGAACCCAGGGCCTCCCATATGCTAGGCAAGCACTCTACTCCTGAGGTACATCCCCAGCTCCTTTTTATTTTACTTTTTTTTTTTTTTGGTGCTGGGGATCGAACTCAGGGCCTTGTGCTTGCTAGGCAAGCACCCTAACCACTGAGCTAAGTCCCCAGCCCTATTTTACTTTTTGAGACTAAGCTGCTCAGCTTGGCCTCAAACTTTGCAATCCTTCCTGCCTCAGACTTCTGAGTAACTGAGATTACAAGTGTGCACTGTTCTACCTCACTTACATTTAAAATTTGTAAAAAATTCACTTAAGTTCTTAATTTTTACAGAGCACACTGTATTCCTTAGAAGATCATAAAGAAAGGACACATACATAGGATGAAATTTCTTGATACCATGCATGTCTGAAATGACTTAATTCTACACTTTAAATTTAGCTGCACACTCGCAAGCATGAGGCCCTGAGTTCGACTCCCGGTATCAAAAAAATTTAGCTGCATAGAGTTCTAGGTTAGAAGACATTTTCCCCCTGAAGGCTTCTCCCATGGTATTCTTGTTTACAGGGCGGCTGCTGAGAAGTTTTCATACATTTCCTGATTCTCTGAATGTGACCTGTTTTTAATGTGTGCAGGCTTTTAGGGCAGAGGTTCTCAACCCTGTCGTCACATTCCCCTGAAACCTAGATTCTGTTGTAACTGATCTGTAGCAGAGAGGGATATTGGTATTTTGAAATGTTGCAAATACTTGACTTCACAATAAACCATACTGCTGGGTGTGGTGGTGCACACCTATATCCCAGCACTCTGGCTGAGGCAGGAGAATTCCAAGTTCAAGCCTAAACTGGGCAATTTAGTGAAACCCCATCTCGAAATTAAAAAGAAAAAAACTTTTTTAAAGGCTAGGGCTGAGCTCAGTGCTAAAACTCTTGGTTCAACCCCAGTACTGAAAAAAATAGGCAAACAAAAACTGCAATCCACTTAGCCCTCCTGCTGGTCCAGTATTCAGAATGCAGGCGCCTTGAGGGATACAAAAGACCCATGCAAGAACTTTTAGTTGATGAAGATATTTAAGGGTGCGTGCACGCGCGCACACACACACACAAACGCACACACACAAGTCTACAAGGGATCTGAGGGTCATTCACAATCTTCCACCTCAGTTCATCATCAAACAGCCAGAAGTTGTCAAGGAAGAGTGTTGTGATGAATAGTATCGAAGATTAAAACTTACATTCAAAATGCTGGTAGTGGGGCTGGCGATTTAGCTCAGTGGTTAGAGTGCTTGTCTAGCAAGCACAAGGCCTTGAGTTAGATCCCTGTCCCCCCCAAAAAAAATCTCAAAATGCTGGTATTAGAATGGGGCTATCTTTTCCTGTTACTAATGCCCAATTCCTGTGGTAGTGAAATAATTAAGTCCTAATGAACCATCTTTCATCAGTAATCTAATATAATGTTAGCAGTGTTAGAAGGCTATCAGTATGGTTTAAGAGTAATTCTAAAATTGGTTTATTTCCCTTGTTTTATTAACAGTCACTACACCTCCAATTTCTGTGTTTAATTTTCCCCAACAGTTCAGCTATTTCCAAGAAAAACAATCATTTGAAACCTGGCGTTACAGATAATAGAATATTATTACTTCATATTGGCTTCTTTTTATCAAATGGCTTTGGTAGAAATTAAACCTCAAACTGTCTGCTTGGTTCCTGCTTCACATCCATTAATATGGCAAAAGCCTTTATTTTTGCATCTCATGATTATCAAATAGGAAACTTACTTTCAGCAAAGAACACCAGCAAGACTCTTGAATAACAACAGAATTCCCTACCAGATCACACTAAACATGGGATCAGCACAGATACAGATGAGTTTCATGCTTCCCAATTATTTTCATCTAGAACACCTGAGGATTATATTGCCATCACTTTTGCACTTCAATAGAAAAACAAAAAAACTGCAGTTAGCACAAGAAAAGGAAAACAGTATCTTTATTGTGTGTGGTCCTAACAAACATTCACTGTGTGCACATTCCAGCAAGAGAGACAAAGATCTTTGTTCAAAATATGCTGAAATAAAATAGGTAAACAAATGCCATTATTGAATACACGAAAGGAATGTTAATATTATTCATTCACAGTCAAGAGTGAAGTAAAAAGAAAGTTAAATAAGTCAAATAATGTTTTGCCCAAATAGCAAATGTAGGGGACAGGCGTGGGCAAGGAGCAGCAACTAAAACCCAGGAGTAAAATGCTGGAGACCCTGGGGTAGGTGACTTGACAAATCTCTCTCTGCTTCTTTGGAATTTCCCTCCTTGATCATCCCCACAAATTCCAAACCTGGCTTCTTCAGAGACAGCAGCCAAATGTGACTAAACTCCCCATTACTTTTGTGATATCCCGCAACAAAATGGGATGGTTAATAAAATCGATTGCCTGTTGAGACAAGACATGTCTGAATCTATTTCTCCTGGAGTAGGTGGTAAAAAAATTACTGTCCTGCATCTCAATCTCCTAAAATGGAATTTAACCAGACAGATATCACTTCAGGTTTGAGGCATGAGATGCTGTAAGTAATGACTACCTGACCTGTAAAGCACATTTCATTGCTCCACATTGGCACTAAATGAGCAGAAGCCCAAGAGCATTCTTATTTCATAACATAAGCATTTACGATAACTGCTAAAAGAACCCTACAGGCTCAAACAATAGGTTCCAATGCATTTTTGTTTCTGCCTAAGGGGTCACATGAGATCTAAACACAACGTACACTTTGTCCCCATTGCTTTCTTATCTTTATAAATGGAAAAGTGTTCTGGAAATGAAAACCAATTCCTAAGAGTCAGGAGCTGGGAAATTTTGGAGAACGGGCACTAACTCCGTGTATTTGGGTGGCCTAAGAGTTCTCTCACTTCCTCTTCTGTGTTTGCCAGCCATTTCACGGACAATACGGTGCGTAGCAGCAGCTGATCCTCCTTAGAAACACACAACAACCAACCAAACACCCCAGAGACCAGGGGACACTGTTCACCAATGAGGACTGGCTCTTCCCAAACTACTGGTGTCAAGACTGTTTTGAGAATTCAACTCTACTTCTTAAACAAAAGTTCTTTCTGGTGGATTTGGCTAGTGTGCTGCACTGTGTATATTGTAGTGTGCTAAGTGTACTTGATTGTTGAGATAAGCCTCTGCAAACTCTCACTTGAGAACTTTCACCTTGCTATTTATAGGCAGAATTACAGTGCATGGACCTAGAAGTGGTTTTCATAATACAAAGTGACATCACATTAGCAGTAGTTCAAAAGGGGCCCTGGGTATTGGATGGATTCCACAGACAGTAGAGACAAAGTCTGAAAAACTTTTCCCTCTGGCTCTCAGCAAAAAACAAGTCCAGATATAAACAGGAAAACAAACAAACCAATATGGAATAGAAAAACATACTTTTTGAGTTATTGTTTACCCTAAAAATATCATAAACAGCAATCTTGCTTCAGACTACAGTTTCTTAACATTTCTTATGAGCCAGATGTTTTTCATTCAATTTTAGAGACTGCCAACACACTTTTACAAATGATCCAAGTTATCTTCTGGCTTACTTTTAGCTTAGCTCGAATGTAGCCTTTCCTGCTTCTCAATACTCCTTTGTTTTTCACCTCTACCCTGATGTACTCCATATAATCACACAACTTAGATATTCCAGCAATTACATCTTAATCCTTATTCCAGGCAACCCTTCCTTGTGTTCAAATGGAGGTGCATCAAGTCATACCACTTGCCATGTAATAACTGAACATTTTTCAATCCATTTTTCTTAAAGTAGCATCTTAGAATTTTATAAACATTTTCTAAAGATATTAGTTTGATTAAGCCATATCTTACACATAAAAATCAGCCAGAAGTTACTCCAAAGTATCATGTCCAAGTCTATAAAGAAAAGCTTAATATTACCTTGATAAATTCAGAATTCATTCAACTGTAAATCACAGGATACAAGACCTGGTTTGAACTTTTTCTGAAAAGTTTGCAGGGGCCGCCTTGGGCCTACGGGGCAGTCTGCTGTCCTGTCAGGTCCCTGGCAAGCAGGAAGGGAGGGTGATACTGAGTGGCACCTGTGGGACTCTAACTCAGCTGCTCCCCGTTGGGCGAGACTGTGGCCCAGAAGCAGGCAGGTAATCTACAAACGACAGGGAGAAAAATCAAAGCTCCTGGCAGAAAACAGCCAGCAGACTCTACCCAGGTGCTTCCCTGAGGAGAAAAAAATAAAATCAAAGATGCCAGAGAAATGCCTGAAACATAACTCTACATAACCTACTTTTCACTGAGACAAACATCCACAAAAAAAGTTAAAAAAAAAAAAAAAAGCCCTACCAGTTTTTTTTTTTATTGTTTATTTTGAGTAAAATAAAACCACAAGTTGGAGCCACGGAAGTAAAAATACAGATGAAATGGAAAACACTCTCTTGTCGTGATCTCTCATTTTCAAATAACATTTTTATGGAAGTTATTTCAGTGAGTTTCTTGCTTTTGTAAAATGGGGAATCAAAAATTTGCTAATCAATATGCAAAAAGCAGAAAGAAATCTTGGTAAAGTTCTATAGACATCATTATATATTTATATTTTTACCAATAAAAGAGGGCACAAAAAGAGAGAGATGTTTAGAAGTTGGTGTCAAACAAAAGAGAAAGTCTTGGTGCCTTTTCTAAACTCCTGCCCTAAAGTAGTGTTTAAAAATATTTTTTCTGAAAAAAAAAAAATTTTTTTTCCTAATGAAAGATCACTCTTAATTTGCCAGGGTTCAATTACCCCACCCAGTTCATTCTTCTCTTCCGTTGGCTGTTCCCACCCCCAAGAAATCAAAGGAATGCACAGTTTTGTCCAGCACCCCTTGGGAAGAAAAGGGGCTGGACTCAGGGTGGAAGGCGCTACCAGCTACACCAGCCTGGAAGGGAGATGACGACACAGTGCTCTTAGTTTCAACAAACATAAGTAAGGAACAAGGTAATTTGGCAGTCATGTATTAAATAATAGGTGTGCACTTTTCTTCACAAATGAAAACCTTTATGATAAATAATAGAATCAAATCAGAATTTAAAAAATAATTTTCAAAATGGAAAAAGAAAAATTTCAAAACTAGAGCATTACCCTGATATGAATCTCTAATGTGCATTCAAAGTATTGGAAAGCAGGCATTTTTAACAAAGAGCAATGTCACTACAACATGTAAACTGCAATCAACAACGTAAATTTGTGAAATGAAAGGGAACTTGTGGAAACCAGTGACAAGAAGCCACACTGGCCAGGACCCCACAATGAGCAGGCTCCGAGTAAGACTTAGAGAGGAGGGACAGGCCCTGGATCAGAGCGGGTCATCTGCTCCACCGTCCTGGCTCTAAGGGGGAAGAATACAATTGGCAGGATCTGAGGGGCACTACTGCAGCCTCCAAAGCACGTCTCTGATTTTCACTCCCAAGTGAATGTGTTTACCAGACTTCAACAAGGTCTCCTCAGGAGGATTTGCTTTCTGCCGTGTAGTAACGATACAGGAAACCTAGGAGAACAGCGCCTACGATAGGGAAAATCCAGTATGACCACCAACTAGAAACAGAAAAAAGCAATGAAGTGAATATTTTACAGGAAACATACATTATCTTTCATAATTAACATTTTAATACTTACGTGTGCGAACAGTTTTGATTTTATTTTGGGAAATGCAATTGCTTTTATCACACAGTAGTTGGAAAAAATCCTAACTATTCGAGTGCCAATATTAAAAAGGAATTTTTCTAAAAGGATAAAAAATATCAAAGAAGATACACACACATATCTCTACAGGTGTTTCTACAAAGACATGTAATGGTTACACCTGGGTTATCAGATTATGGGTAGTCTAAATCTTTCTTTGTGCTTTTGTTTTTCACAAGTGGTTTTGTTTTTGTTTTGTTTGAGCTGCGCATATAATTCCACGGTAGAGCACTTGTCCAACATGTGCAAGGCCTGGGTTCAACCCCCAGTATTATGCACACAAACATGAAGGTGTTTTTCATATATTCTATAATTAATTTTTTCCCCCATGCTAGGGATTGAACCCAGGGCCTTATGCATGCTAGATAAGTGCTTCTGAGCTACACTTCAAGCCCAAATTAATAGTTTTTTTTTTTAAATTTTTAACCAAATTAATAGTTTTAAGTAGGGAAAAAAATACTACTGTGTAAGTATGTGTACGTATAGGTATTTCTATGGCAATCCCTTTGTAAATTTTAGTATCTAATCCTACTATAAGCAACATATATATATATTTTGGGGGGGGGTACATGTTCTCACTGTATAGTTCAGGCTGGGCTTGAACCCATTACATAGCCCAGGCTAGCCTTGAACTCTCGGCGATACTCCTCGGCCTTCTGAGTGCTGGGATTATAGTCATGCACCACCACGCCTGGCTATCAGCAACATTTTATCTGCTTCACATGTATTTTTAAAATGTAGGGGCTGGGGATTTAGCTCAGTGGTTGAGTGCTTGCCTAGCAAGCACAAGGCCCTAAGTTCAACCCATAGCACCCTCCCCCAAAAGTAATCCTTACCACAACCCTCTGAAACTACTATCCTCCTTTCATACATAGGAGACATAATCTTTGCACCCCAAATCACAAGCCGGCCAGGAGGTCTGATTCTAAACCGTCCTCTCGATGTCTAGTTGAGTTTGGACACTAAAAAGGATACACACATAAAGAGCATAATAATAGTTCTAAAGAGAGTTAAGCAGATGGTAGTTGGCTTCAAAAGTGCCAAGGGCAACCTTCCTTAATTGTTTCAGTATAGTACTCCATTCCCTAAAATAACTCTTCTTTAGTGGAGTCTATCAGCACTGCCGGCTTGAAGGGGTAGAGCTGTGATCCAAACAACCTGGCTGCCCCTCTACTTAAGACCTACACAACCTTGGCATGAAAGGTGTGCAAGCCAAAAGATCCAGCTGAGGTTTGTAACACAAACGCTCCTCTTCTCCTGCACGTGCCCAGCACTCTGTACACTGAAGTAAGGCAGAGAGCTCCTCTGAACAAGGTTAGCAGTCAGCCAAGCAGCCTTTGTTAACAGTTAAATCAAGGTGGCACATGTAACAGCTATGCGGCACAAAGGAATGCTCACATAATCTCCCCAGAAGAGATACGAATTCGGACTTTCTGAGGAGCAACAACAAAAGCCTAGAGCCCAGACAGGACCCTCGAGAAAACACTGAAGAGAAAGTCTTCAGTGCAAAAAGCAATGGCTGGCCACCAAGCTTCCTAACAATTTTTTGTACCACTTAGCTGCCACTGAAGAAAGAACAAAACGCATTTATACTGCAGTAAGAGGGATGTAAGTTCAACAATAACCTCCTGCTGTAAGATAAGACAGAATTTTCTTCTTGGAGATTCATCCAGGTTACTGCCTGGAGTTACTGCACTTAGTTATATATTTTTTTGTTTGTTTGTTTGGTACCAGGGCTCAAACTTAGGGCCTTATGCTTGCAAGGCAAGCACTCTAACCACTGAGCTAAATCCCCAGCCCACTGCACTTAGTTACGATCCATTTTTTTTTTTTTTAATTTTATTTTAAACCAAGAACATGTATTGGTACATTCTACATACAATGGTCACATTCACTACATTAATTCTGTACCTATACATGATGTATCTTGGTTACGATCCATTTATTTTTATAGCATGAATATACAATAATTTATCCATTCACTTTATTAATGAATGGATATTTTGATTGTTCCCAATGTCTGAGTAGCTTGAATAATGTTGCTGTGAACACTCCTATACCTATTTCCTGGTACACTTGGACTCACATTTCCCCTCCCTCCCTCTTTTTTTTTTTTTGAGAAAGGGTCCTGCTATATATTCCAGGCTGGCCTGGAACTTGGATCCTCTTGCCTCAGCCTCCTTAGTGCTAGGATTACAGGCATGAGCTATCATTATCCAGTCTTTCCTTCCTTTTTTGGTGGTGCTGAGGCTAGAACCTGAGGCCTTTGCTACACCCTCAGCCCTTTCTTTTTGTATTTTTCCATCCAATTATTAACCAGGCCTGACCCTGCTTAGTTTCCGAGATCAGACGAGATCAGGCAAGTTCAGGGTGGTACGGCTGTAGACTCTTCTTGTATTTTGAGATGGGGTCTCACTAAGTTCCTAAATTGCCCAGGCTGGGTTTGAATTTACAATACCCTTGATTTGCAATACTCCCAATATTTGCAATACTCCTGATTCCCAGAGTGCTGGGATTATAGGCACATATGCATACACTATCATGCCTGGTATCCTTGCCCATTAAAAAAGAAATTTTTTTCTTTTTTGACAGGATTTCATTATATAGTTCAGGCTGGCTCAGAACTCACTATGTAGCTCCAGGCTGGCCTGAAATTTGCAGTGATCCTCCTGCCTCAACTTCCCAAGTGCTGGGATTATAGGTATGCATCACCACACCAGGCTAATTTACTTTCTTCCTTCCTCCCTCCCTCCCTCCTTCCCCGCTTCCCGTCCTTCCTTTTTTTGAGTCATAAGAATCCTTTACAGGACTGGGGATTTAGCTCAGTGGTTAGAGTGCTTGCCTGGGAAGCTCAAGGCATTGAGTTATATCCCTGGCATTAGAAAAAAAAAAAATCATTTACACATTCTGGACACAATTCCTTGCCAGATATATGACTTCCAAATATTTTCTCCCACTTTGCGGGCTTCTTTTTCACTTTCATGATAGGATACACTGAAACACAAATTTTGATGAAGTCTAGATTATTTTTTCTTTTGTCTCATGCTTTTGTTGGCACATTTGTTTTGCCTGTTTTTGAACTCTGAATACAGAATCACATTATTTATTTTTGTTTATTAACATTTAAGTCTCTGGTTCAGCTGGAGTTTTAGCTATATTTTTTTCTAAAAAAATTATTTATTATTATTTTTGTCCCAACCCAGTAAAAGGCTTCCTTTCCCCGGTGATTTTTCTTTTTCTTTTTAAGACAAAGTCTCACTATCTTGCTTAGGCTGGTCTCAATCTCCTGGGTTCAAGTGACCCTTACACTCTAGCCTGAGTAACTGGGACAAGCGGAATGTGCCACCACATCTAGCTTGTCTACTGAGTACATCCTTAGAGATGAAGTGATTCACATTGTTAAATTTATTAGATAATGTCAAAATGTTTTCCAAGGTGATCATATCCAACTACACTCCCCCTAGGAGTGCTTAAGAGTCTTAATGATCCACTTCCTAAATTCTTATTTTCAGAATTTAAAATTTTTGTGAATGTAGGTGTGAAATATACCTACAATTTTAATTTGTACCTCTCTGATGATAAATGATATTAAATCCTTTTCCCACATGCTTATATTCGTGTTTCCTTTTCTGTAAAGTATTTATGTCTTTTTCTCATATTCTACTGAGTAATTTTTAAAAAGTTCATTTGCAAGAATTCTTTATGTGTTCTGCATAATAGTTTAATCACTATTATGTGTAGCATAAATCTATTGCAAGTTTGTAGCTCATATTTTCAAATATGTAGTTTTTTGCTGAGCCCAAGTCCTTCTTTTTTTTTTTTTAAACTAAGAGAAGAGAATTTATTGAAAAGTGGTGCAAGGGGGGAAAGGGAGATGATCCCAAGTCCTTTTTATTAGTTCTGGGGATCGAACTCAGTCAGGGTCTTGCGGTTGCTAGGCAAGTGCTGTACCACTTCAGCTAAATCCCCAAACCCTAGATGTACTTCTTGCCAGACATGTAAAACATAGGAATTCTGAGAAGGAGATACTAACCTTTTGCATGAATTATTTTTCGAAGGATCCTGCAGAAGACACAAGTCAAAAAATAAGAAGAAAAAAGATTAACACAGCACATATCAGCCTTTTGAAATATAAACTGTGTAACTGATAATAGAATTTCATGCATTTTGATGTTTACAAATCTGTAAGCAACACGTGCACTGAGAATTTTATTTCTTTTTTTTTTTTGGTGCTGGGGATCGAACTCAGGGCCTTGTGCTTATGAGGCAAGTGCTCTAACCACTGAGTAAATCCCCAGCCCCATAAGAATTTTATTTGATAACATATTGATACTCCCTATGAAGATTCACTAGTGAAAATAAAGAAATGACCTAAACTTTTTCAGATGTAAAAAGTGCTAATGATAGAAATTATATTGAAATGGACTAAATTTTTAATCACAATGACAGACCTGCTTCTTCTGGGTTTGCCATTGGCAGTACCTAATACCACATTTTCTGAAAATATTTTTAAAACCCCCAGAACTCTTCTCTTCTGATATATATATATCAACTGTGAAATACTCATGACCATAACTGTTTTGTAGCTCACAGAAATGAACTGGTTTATTCTTTGAAATCTTAACAATTTTGACTTTAGAGCTTATTTCACAATGAAAAAGAAAACAATGAAAGAAAATACTAAAATAATCTTAAAAAACAAATTTTGGTAATATAAAAAGCAATATAAGCACTCATATATATGACAACAATGACGAACCTTCAATATATGCTACATGAAAGAAGCCAGAAGCCAAGTGTGGTGGTGCACGCCTGCAATCCCAGCGCTCAGGAGGCAGAGGCAGGAAGACTGCCTTGAGTTCAAGGCCAGCCTGGGCTACATATTGAGTTCAAGGCCAGCCTGGACTACACAGCGAGACCCTGTCTCAAAAAACCAAAAGGGAAAAAAAAAAAAAAGCAGCAGCAGCAGCCAGAAATACAGACCATGTCTTACACAGATCCATTTATATGAAACATCTAGATGAAGACAATCAATAGAGGTAGAAAGGTAGATTAGCAGTTGCCTCGTGCTGGGGTGGATAAGGAAAAGAAGAGGAGGATGGAAAATGACACTAGTAAGTATGGAGTTTCTTTCTGGAGTGATAAAATTGTTCTAAAATTTACTGTGTCTACGCTTGAACAGCTCTGTGAATACACTAAAAACCAGTGACCTGAACATTTTAAACAGGAAAATTGTATGGTATGTGAATCGTATCTCAGTAAAATCTTATTTATTATTAATAAATCTTTTTTACTCAATTTAAGTAAATGTTAAATGAAGATCCTGCTTTCATTAAATAGCTGTGTAGGATAAAAGGCCTGCTAAATTACTGCCAGAGAACAATAACCCATTAGCATCAGTTGCTGCTGCCAAAAATATCTTTGCCAATACGTGGAAGTATGCAGGGTATGAATATAGTATATTGACTCTGCCTACCAATAATTTTCAATGATTTCCAGGAATCATACATACTGGCCTAGAGATATTTTAAAGCAGTCCATGAAATGAGTTTTAATTTCATATATCAAAAACACTGCCATGCAAATGAACACATGCCCCATACCCGAAAGAAATTAGCCTATAGGTAAGCAAAACGTCCAATGAAAGGTTTTAGAAAAATTAAATTAACATATACCACATATCTTCGAGACCTTGATGGTTACTGTCACCTGGGACATTTCTGCTAGCATGACATGGATTGGGGATACATGTTAATCTTCTTTGAGATATAAAAAAAATCACCATCTTACAGATTTTAGAGGTGTGAGAGTAGTGATGGTGTTAGGCGCATTAATTTATAATGGTGCCCTTTTAAGGATTCACTATAGTAGCCACAAAATAATTGACTTCCATCAAGAAACTGCCCATAGTCTTTTATGCCTCATCCATATACATACCAAAGATTTACAGAACAAAAAATACAGTTACTATAAAAAATTTTAAACTTATCCTATTAAAAAATTTTAATAGGAAAGGCTTACATGAGAGCATCAAAGAGTAAGATACATATGACGTGCAATCTATGATTACATTAAACATCAAAATTAATATAAATAGATTCTCTACATTTCAAAGCTTTTAGCCTCTTTTACAACCCAAAGACCTAGATATGTGCTAACTAGAGTGAGCCTCGACAACATTATAAGGGCAAAGTAGGAATAGAGAGAACCAAGAAAACAAAGTCTGAAATTATAATCATTTCTAATAAACAATAAATAACTGAAAATGTTTTATTTTAAACTAAGTTAAATGTTAAGGTGTTCCTGTTTTGAGATCAATTTATACCTGGAGGCAAAAAAGACCAACCTGCCTAACACAATGGAACGAACCGAAGAGGAAGAAGTATCTATTCTCTTTTGAACGTGGAGAGCCAAGAAAACGCCAAGTTAGAGCAGCCCCACTTTAGCCAACTACTGTACAGTAAAAGACATGTTAAAGGCACAGTGCTCAGAAGCCAAGGCCTTCAGCCAAGTTTGGAAAGACGTCAAATGAGGTTTTGTTTTTGTTTTATTTTGTTTCTTGATTTTTAATTTTACAAAATTGAAAAGGAAAAGGTTCTAACATGTAATCTTCATCTGCACCCTTCCTCTACACACAATTCCTCCTTCCTCATTTTCACGCGAAAGCTCTGTGCCGAATCTAATGGATGCTTAAGTGAAACTCTGACAGTTTACAGCTGACTCCAGCTTATCTGCTATGTGTTCAGGTCTACCTGGCTGGTTATGTTCATGCTCAGATTTTAATGCTCTCCACTGTTCACATGGAGAATAAGTTACAAGACTCTGATTTTAAATCCAAAGTTCTCCTTGCATAGCCTCTATCTACCAGGTAATTAATATGCAAGCTATTCTTTGAAGAGTTTAGAATATACCTACAAACAACAAAATTGCTGTCTACTATGATATTAGTTCAAAACTAAAGAAATTAAATGTTGAAATAAAACTGTTCCTGGCTGGGGATTTAGCTCAGTGGTTAGAGTGCTTGTCTAGCAACCACAAGGCCCTGAGTTCGATTCAAGCACCAGAAAAAATAACTGTTCCTAAAATTCAACGTTCATTAAGGGTTTTTAAAAATTTTGGCAGAGGGGGAGTGCTGGGGATTAAATTGAGGGTCTTGTGCTTGCTAGGCAAGCGCTCTACCACTGAGCTAAATCCCCAACCCCTCATTAAGGTTTTAATTCCCTCAAAAATATATTTATAGCTGGATGTGGTGGCACATGCCTGTAATTCCAGCACTAGGGAGGCTGAGGCAGGAGGATTGCTGCAAGTTCAAGGCCAGCCTGAGCCACATAGTGAATTCAAGGCCAGCCTGAACTGCACAGCGAAAAAACCAAAAAAGCAGGGTTGGGGATTTAGCTCAAATGGTAGAGCGCTTGGTTAGCAAGTACAAGGCCCTGAGTTCAATCCCCAGCACCCAAAACAAACAAAAAAAAAAACACCAAAAAAGCTGGGCATGGTGGTGCACACCTGTAATGCCAGCACTCAGGAGGCAGAGGTAGGAGAATCAACGCAAGTTCAAGGCCAGCCTGAGCTTACACAGTGACCTCAAGGCCACCATGAACTACACAGCGAGACCTTGTCTCAAAAAACCAAAATAGGGCTGGGGATTTAGCTCAGTGGTTAAAGTGCTTGCCTTGCAAGCACAAGGGCCCGAGTTCAATCCCCAGCACACACACACACACAAAAAACCCAAAATAAATAAATCAATTTATTTTTAAAATATATATATACAAATAAATACTAAAGATGGGTTTTATAGGGTAAAAGAAAATATTTTTCCTAGTATCTGAGCAATTTAAGTAACTCAATCAAAATTATGTATAGTACTGTCCAGCTCAATGCTAAATCAGCTCCCTCATTTGTGAAATGAAAGGCTCAGATCAGACGAACTTAAGCTCTAAAATCATATTATTTCAACAGAATTTTCTGAGCCAAGGGCATTTTCCCAAAACCTATAAGAGCAGCAGCTTTGAAAGGGGAGGGCAAAGAAACACCATTCTCTCATGTCCAGGGAGATTGAAGGAGCACGACCACATGTACATTTTTCTCTTTTCACCAAGTTCTATAAAGGAGTATCTTCCCAGATACTCTTCCAAAAAGCAATGCACCAAAAAGTACTAATCCAGGGGCTGGGGATTTAGCTCAGTGATTAGAGTGCTTGCCTTGCAAGCACAAGGGCCTGAGTTCGATCCCCGGCACCACAAAAAAAAAAAAAAAAGTACTGATCCAATCCGAGGGGATGAAAAGAATGACAAAGAAAGGCTGTATCTGGCAATCCCGTGGGAAGGAATTTTGGGGTCGGTGGAGGATTTCACTAAGAATTCTGTTTATGAGAAAACATGAGAGAGGAGTGCACATACACACTTAAGGAATGTGGTGTGTGAGTACTTTGTCATTAGGAAACAAATGTAAGAAAGAAAGAAGAAGAAAAAAAATGTAACAAAGAGTGAGCTAGAATTATGATCATGATGTATAAAAACAGCGCATTATAAGCATATCTTCGGCTTACAACGATTTATATTTAGGCGTTCAAAAAAGTTTAGATAAAAGGTGCATAACGTGTACAATGAACTTATGTTTTAATTTCTAAATTAGATGTTTGCCATTCCAAGAGGATTCCAAGTAATTAAAATCAGAGGAAGTGGGTTTTAAGCTACAGGACATCGTTAGCAAATTTAATCGGCATTTGGGTGGTCTGCTGGAGTTTTTGCAGTTTTTAATTAGACCACTTTGGTATCTCTGTAGCCAGTAACTTGAAAAAAACAACTTGGGAACTCCTTCCTTCAAACACTAATGGAAAGGATTTTGTTACCCACTATATCATGGACCTTGTACACGAGCTACTGCTATAGTAACTCATGCTATAGTAAATCTTAGTATTTGGTGCATCTAAAAAGTTTGAGGTGGGGCTGGGGATTTAGCTCAGTGGTAGAGTGCTTGCCTGGCAAGTGCAAGACCCTGAGTTTGATCTCCGGCACCCCCTCAAAAAAAAAAGTTTGAGGACTGAAGTAGATGACTTCAACATTTTATAGTCCCAACTCTGTCATATGGTATGGATCCTAGAGACAGCCTGCTTATAAAGCTCCAATGTACGGGCTAGAGATTTAGCTTAGTGATTAGAGTGCCTGATTTGTAAGCACAAGGCCCTAAGTTCGATTCCCAGCACCACAAATAAAGAAAGAAAGAAAGAAAGCTGCAGTGTACTAAAACATAAATGTTGCTGCAAATAATTTCTTTCTGGGTGAAAATACAGCTTAATTACTCCCTTGCAAGGTACGTACCCTTAGTGTTAGCCTGTTCGTGTAAAAAACATTTCCCGGTAGATAAGGTAAAATTCAAAAATATAAACACTCCCCAAAGAGCCAGACATGGTGGCTGTACACAGGTAATCCCAGCACTCAGGATGCAGAGGTGGGAGGACTGCCGTAAGTTTAAAGCCACCTGAACTACACAGTGAGGCCCTGTCTCAAAAAAAAAAAAAAAAAAAAGGAAAGAAAAGAAAGAAAGAAACCACTCCCAAAAACAAATTTCTATGATTCAATGTGATAAGATACATCTCTAAAGAAAATAATTAAAACACAGGATGACTTAAGAAGTGAAAAAAGTTATTATAATACTGGAAGGCTAATTTGAAAAGGATGTCACCTTGCTCTTCTGATTCCGTTTGCAAAGCTCTCTATCATTTCTAAACAGAGTTTCAGAAGATGTTAATCCTTGACATCACTCAGAAAAGGATATTTTGTTTTTCAATTATTTTGCCATGACATTCCATAATTCATTTCAAAAGATTGTTACAAAATACAAATGTCAGACAAAAACAAGGAACAATGAAACAACCAGACAAAATTCTTTGGTAAATAGCACTCAATACTTATCTAAAGGGCAATTGCATCCTTTAATAAATTAGGTAGTAGGTATGACAGCAGAGCAGTGTGACTGGAAACACAGCAGCCAGAGGACAGGGGACTGACATACAAGTGACAGGAGGAAAACAGATTTGAAAACACTAGTTCCATTACTCTTTAACCCAGACGGGGCGAAACTACATTTGGAGACTTCTAAATTATTACAGATTTTGGTAAATTGAAATGGGTTCTTTCTATACACTTCTTACAAAAAATCCAAGGTGCAACAGTTTTAATTCAGCAGAGAAATCTCTAATTTAATTAATTTAATCTCTACTTTATTTAAATTAATCTCTAATTAATCTAATTTAATTTTTTGGCCTATAGAAGACAGTGCTTTCCCTGGAAGATGATTCAATTTTACTAAATTTTCAAATGAAAAGAAGGGCATATCATTTAGTGAAAAGTTTAGTTCTTGCCAACCTATTTCTCACCTGGGTTACTTAAAATGAAAATGAAGCTGGCATGGTGGCACATACCTGTAACCCCAGCACCTGGGAAGCTGAGGCAGGAGGATAGCCACAGTTCAAGGCCAGCCTGAACCACATAGCAAGAGCCTGTCTCAAACCCCACCCCACAAATGCAAATTCTCAAGCCCTATCTCTAGAGATTCTGGCAGTAGTGGAAGGCCAAGAAATATATATTTTACTTATATTTTATGTTCATTCCAAGGGATTCCAATTCGGGTGGTTACAAGGAACAGAATTTGAGGAACACTGCTCTCTAACTACTACTTATGTTACCAAGAAAAACAGCAAAAGAGAAGCAATTCATAGAATTTTAAACACTGTAATTGCAAAAATATTTTTTCTACTGTTTTAACATACAGGTGCTCTCATGACTGCTATGAAGAAATGGGTTATGGCTCCTAGACACAGATCAGTCTCTTTTAAAAATGGGAATATCCCTTGAATCAAATTTGATCACTGTCAGTGATATTTTCTGAACATGTTCAATAAACTAATCAAGACCACATTTGGTTCAATTTTACCTTAATATCACAAGGGAGGTTTCAAGTATGGGTAGTACATGTATGAGAAGGGGAGGACAGATCAACCCCCAGTGCTTACAATGTGCTTAAAGAACCATTTTAATCCCCATTCATAGTTCAGAGTAGTAGAGTCTAGCAAGATGGAAGGGTTAGTTTATACAAACACCCGGGATTGCAGGGCAACAGATGGCAGACACTGCCAAGCAAGCACTCTCTTGAATTGAAAGAATTCCTGTGTCCAGGCCAACTTGAATTGCTGTGTCAAACCTGGTTAATAATTCTGCCTCAGTGAGGAAAGGGGAGCAAGAACCTAGGAGGAAGAGAGGCTGTGCGGTGTCCACGCTATTCTAGGCAGCACTGTCTTTTGAAATCAGTGGGTACCAGGGTTGCGGATTTACCTCAAGTGGTAGAACGCTTGCCTAGCAAGCCCAAGGCCCTGAGTTCCATCCCCAACACTGCCCCCCTCCAAAATCAGAGTTACCCTAACAGCTATTTGAAACTGTAAGAGAATAAAAAAGACAGCTGGAACCACCCAGCTTGTGCGAAGCAGCCAAGGCTTTCGTTATTTTCTTCCTGGTCTGTAATGCAGATATACTAAGATTTTCAAATACTCTAATACTTAATCTCCTGTTTTCATTGTATCACTGAGTTACTGGGAAGGATGTGGGCCTATTTGAGCTTGCAAAATAAAATAAATTTGGGAAAAAAGGACGGAAAGGCCTCTGTTATCATAAAAAAGACAAGATACAAGAAAAAATTAACTTTCCAAATCTTTTTCATATAGAAGCAATTACTATCAACTGTTCCATACAATGCAAGAGTAAGATACTTTTCTATAACTGATTCCATAAACTAATTTCTTTCAAAACCATACAGAATATAGCTTTAGACTTTCAATAATTTAAAAAAAAAAAAGCATACAGAAGCATTAATGAAATGTTTCCTACTGTTCAAAACTCAGCTATTCTTTTTCCTAAGAGGTGCTGAGTCCACATTCCTAAAAAACAGGATTTTTGCTTGTGGAAAAAGTAAACACCTTTAAACTTTTTAACTTCTCTTGTTAAGATAATTGTTTAACAGAGCAATTCTACTTGAGTGAACAGAAATATAAGGCTTGAAACACACAAGAAAAACTGATGACTTCTTACCTTGTTACCACTTTGAGGTTTAAGGTCATCCTGTTGAAAGAGGAAAACAGTATTGTAAGACCTATCTGAATGAACCCTTAGTATGTGCGTGTTTCTAATGCTAGTTACATGACATTATAACCAGGTGGTAGTGGATTCCCTGGGGAATTTCAGGGTCTGGAGATGAGAACTAACCCCCTACCCTCATCATATCAGGATCTCCTGTTAAAATGGTACATCTGGAGGAATTACAAGTCCATAGTTACCCCCTTTGGCATGGGACTTGCAAGAACTACCAAATCACTATTTTAGGTAAAGATGTTCTTAGCTAGGGGGTGGAGATTTAGCTCAGTGGTAGAGTGCTTGCCTTGTAAGCATAAGACCCTGAGTTCAATCCCCAGCACCCAGGGAGAGAAAAAAAAAAAAAGATGTTCTTAGCTGCCTTATAAGGATCAATAAATCAATAAAAGTAACCAAAAGTTAATCCCCTTAGCTTTTCAAAGGTACTACATGTGTTGTACTGTCAAGGCTGGATGATTCTAGAGAAAATTTAGCCTGATGACTGGGTTGAATGTATTTCTATTTCAATTCATTCTCTCATCCCATTCTGTGGCTATTCAGTGGTTCTCCCTGCTAAGTGCACCTCACTTTCTGATAGTTCTTACCGGATGGACATCACCAATGTAGTACTGCTTCAGCATTTCTCTGGCATCAGAGGAATGGCCTACATCTTCAAAGCTTTCACTTGCATCTACACCAGCTTGTTCCAGCAGAACCTCTTCTCCACCAGGATGCTACAAGAAAAAGGTATTGATTGAACCAAGGCTTCTTTGAAAAGCAAAACAATGTGTTGTTTTACCTGTCCCCTTTCCCTCCTTTATCTTTTTCTCTTTAAAGAGAGTAACAGAAATTACCGGTAGCATTGTATGCTACCGGTAAGGATGCAATGTGAAAAACACAGCAAAATTTCTATGGTATCTAGCCAAGTCAAGTATGGTGATGCACATCTGTGACCAGCAGTCTGGCAGGCTAAAGCAAGAAGACTGCAAGTTTGAGTCTAGCATGGACAACTTAGTGACTTGGCAAGACCTTGCCTCAAAATACAAAAATAAAATTAAAAGGGCTGGGGGTATAGCTTAGAGCAAAGGTCCTGGGTTCAATCCCCAGTACCACACACATATACACAAAAAGTTAAATACAGTATTACTATGTGACCCAGCAATTCTACGCCTATGTGTGTAGTCAAGAGAAATTAAAACACATATCTACAAAAAAACTTGGGGTAGACAGCTTTTATTTTTATGCGATGGCAACTGGTGTTGCAAGTTTAGTATAAGGATCACGTTCTTTTTTGGGGGGGTGGGAGGCTGCTAGGGATCAAACTTAGGGCCTTGTACTTGGTAGGCAAGTGCTCTACCACTAAGCTAAATCCCCAACCCCCCACAAAAAAAACTTGTATATGAATGTTCATAACAGCATTACTTATAACATCCCATGACTTGAAACAACCCAAATGTCTACCAACTGGTAGAGAAACAAAATATAATATCCATACAATGGAATTTTTTAGGCAGTAAAAATAACGAAGTAGTGATACACCCTACAACAAAGGTGATGCCTGAAAACATTAAACAAAAGAAGTCAGTCACAAAAGGTCACATATTACATATTTCATTTACACATAATGTCCAGAATTCGCAAATCTATAGCTAGAAAGATTACTGTTGTCTAGAGCTGAAGTTACTGAAGGAAATGGGGAGTGATGGCTAACAGGTATAATTTTTCTTTTTGGCATGATAAAAAGTCCCAGGACACTGGGTGTGGTAGAACCAACCTATAATCCTGGTTTCTCAGGAGGCTGAGGCAGGAGGATTACAAATTTCAAGCTGGCCAGGGCAATTTAACAAGAACTTGTTGTAAAAAATAAAATAAAATAAAATAAGAGCTGGGGATGTAGGTCAGCGGTAGAGTACTTGCCTAGCATCTGTGAGGTCCAGTTTGATCCCCATCACTGCAAACAAAATAAAAAGTTTTAAAATTTGGTAGATGTAGCCAGACATGGTGGCATACACCTGTCATTCCAGCACTCAGCAGGCTGAGGCAGGAGGATCTTTGCAAGTTCAAGGCCAGCCTGGGCTACATAGTGAGTTCAAGGACAGCCTGAACAACATACAAGACCCTGTCTCAAAAAACAAAAAAAGATAGAATATAGTTGAAAGCCATGGAATTGTACACTTTAACAGGTATAATTTACAGAATATAAATTATCTCAAATAAACTGTTAAAAAAAAAAAAAAAGCCCACAGCAATCCATTTTGAAAGGCTGCCAGATAGAGCAGTCAAGGACTATGAAAATAGCCAAACAGAAAGTCATTTTGCTGCTAAGGAGGTCAATTCTCATAGGATTACAGTTGCAGTAAAATTATAGGAATAAAACACAGAGTTCTAAGATGGATACAGACATGCATACAGCACACTAGGGAGAAACTGTACAGTTTTAAAAAAAATACACAAACAGAATAAAAGGCAATGGATTGAGTGAAGTTATTTTCAAGTCAGGGATACCTTGTCTAATGACAAAGAACAACTAATAGAAGAACATTTCTTCTAAGGTTGCAGAAGAAAAAAGATGATTACAGAGACAAGCTCAGATAAAGCAGGTGATGTAAAGTACTACCCACCCTCCTTCCCAATCTTCCCAGTTAAGTGTGGACAGTATGTCAATCTGACATGGCTCTTGTGAACAGCGTGGAGGGGAGCCAAGGAGGCTAAGAAGCTGTCTGTTGAGTAGCAGGACATTTGTGTGTGGTTGATCTTGGTTTCATACCGTTTCCCAGGCTCACTCACTCCCCAGGAGCAGAAACCAAGAGTAGAGCCAGCAAAGCAGTTGACTCAAGGTTGAAAACTGATATAAAGAACTGAAGGGTGAGGAAGGGACCGCAGCTCAGTGGTAGAGCGCTGGTCTGGCCATGCTTAGGTCCTGGGTTCCATCCCTAGTAATGCCAAGAAAAAGGGGAAGGGAGTGTATGTGAGGGGTTGAGGGAAACAGAATACTTGGTGTAAATAGTAGTGGGGAATGCATTAGAATTTATAGAAATTACATTCGGTTAAAAAGAAGGAAAAAAAAAAAAAAAGAAGGTACCTGGGGCTGGGGATTTAGCTCAGTGGTTAGAGTGCTTGCCTAGCAAGGACAAGGCCCTGAGTTTGATCCCTGGCACCAAAAATAAAATAAAATAAAATAAAGTAAAATAAAAAATAAAAATAAATAAAAATAAGGTACCTGATGTACCTTATATTATTTAAAAGGAACCTGTTAACAATCTAAGAGCACAAACATCCTTATTTAACTATTTTTCCAATATTAATTATTCTTCAAACTACAAACATTCTTTTTTTTTTTTTTTTTTGAGGCAGGGTCTTGCTACGTAGTTCAGGCTGGCCCTGAACTCACTGTGTAGCCCAGGCTGGCCTCAAATTTGAGGCAATCCTCCTGCCTATCTCCCAAGTGCTGGGATTACAGGCGTACACCATCATGCCCGGTTGAAATAGCCATTTATTAAAGAAAACTTTCTGTATTAGATTTTACCTTCTCCACTGACCAATTACTTCAAGAACCTCAACTACCTCAAAACCTTGAAAATTAAGGTTTAGTAACAATATTGGGTTCTTTCCAGTTGGACAACATTGCACCCATTCATCAGACTACAATCCTGGGAGTGTCAGGAAATGCCTCCCCTTCCCCTTTGACACTATTAGCCCACAACAGGTTCTGACGCTTCAACCTCTTAGCAGCTTAAAGCTTATAATAATAAGGACAATACCGTCATGAAACATATTATACCTCACTCATCAAATTAAGAAATGGCATTTGGGGCTGGGGATTTAGCTCAGTGGTCAGAGTGCTTGCTTTGCAAACACAAGGTACTGAGTTCTTCGATCCCCAGCACAAAAAAGAAAAGAAATGGCATTTAAGTGAAATGCAAAACCCGAAGTAGTTAAGGAAGGGAGATATAGTAATAATCCAGACAAAATTTCTAGCTACTCAATCACTGAAAACACAAGCCAGGAAAAAGAGTGTGGAATAAGCAAGCACTCTCTGGAGGCCAGAAATAATTGTTACAACTGTGGTCATTTGGACTTGACTTATTTTACATACAACTAAAACCTACCAAGGACAGAAACTGCTCAAACCAAAGTCCTGTCAAGTATACTGGAAAAGAAAGTTAATAAAACATAAGAGAGTACACAGGGGGTTTAGGATTTAGCTCAAGTGGCACAGCGCTTGCCGAGCAAGTGCAAGGCCCTTAGTTTGATCCCTAGCACCCAAAAAAGAAAGAAAGAAAGAAAGAAAGAAAGAAGGAAAGAAGGAAGAAAGAAAGAAAAAAGAAAGCGAGACAGGAACGAATGAATAGAGAGAGTTGGTGATGTAGCTCAGTGGTAGAGGGCTGCCTAGCACGTGTGAGGCCCTGGGCGCTGGGGGTGGGGGTGGGGGAGGAGAGAGAGCATTAGCTATGATAAATTCACAACAACCAGTGTTCTTATTAGCAGTCCTAAACCAAGAGGACATTTACTCGTAGTATAGTCCATACAATCTGGAAGCTTTTCTCACTTTTTTATTGTAGTAAAATACATATAACATAAAATTTGCCATTTGTTATGGTTTGAATGTGTCCCCTCCGAAATTCAGGTGCTAAACCTAATGGCCAGTGTGGTGGTATTTTTTAAGAGGTTGGGACTCCCAGAGGTGATGAGGTCCTGGCAGCTCTTTCCCTCAGGAATGGGAAAGGCTCTCAGAAGACTTTACCCAGCAGTCCACTTACTCGCCTTTCTGGCTTCCACCACACAAGAACAGCTTTTCTCCCCTACAGAGGATGCAAGATCAAGGGCCACCTTGGAAGCAGAAAACAGACCTACCCAAACCTACTGCACCCTGACCCCAGACTCCCTGGCCTCCACACTCAGCTGCTCTTGTTTCTGGTATGTTGTTTGTTTCTTCATCCCTCATTTCCTGCATTACTGTCTTCCTTTGTGTTTTTGTTTGTTTGGTTGGTTTTCTGAGTTATAGTCTCAAAAAAAAAACTGCCCAGGCTGGCCTTCTACCTCCCACTTAGGACAGGCAGGTGACACCACAACAAGCTAGCTGATTTGTTTACAGTGAAACATTTATATTCACATCTCATTTTTCTTTGTCCTTGACTCATAGTGGTTCATCTGATGATTTTTTTGACTTTGTGATGGTGAGAAAGTGATATGCATTCAGTAAAAACCATACTTCAAATCTTGATCTTTTTGTAGGGGTAGCAATATGTGGTATGACACTCTCTCACAATGCTGGGCGATGGTGGAGAGCCGCAGATCCTAAACAGCCACACAATCATGAGGGTAAACAAATGAAAGGCTAGAGTATATACTGTATTCAATAAATTGCATGATATTTTAATACTTTATTATAAAAGAGACTTTGTGTTAGATGATTTTGCCCAACAGTATACTAATGTTAAGTGTCTTGAGCACGTTTGAGGTAGGCCAAGTTAGTCCAAGATGTTTGGCATTTTTGGTAGATTGAATGTATCATTAAATGCATTTTCAACCTAACACCATTCCTTTTTTTTTTTTCCCTTTTTCTTTTTATGGTGGTAGGGATTGAACCAAGAGCCTCCAGCATGCTAGGCAAGGGCTCTGCCACTGAGCTACATCCCTGGCCCTTAACAATATTTTCAACTTACTTTAAGTTTTACTGGAATATGACCTCACTGTAAGTCATGAAGACTCTGTATATTTCTAGTTACCTTCTTTGACGTTACCATGGGGCTTACATTTAATATCCTAAAGTCGTAACACACTAAATACATACCACTTTAACAGTATAGAAAAATTCTGTACAGTGAGGCATACCCACAGACCCAGCTACTTGGAGAGCTGAGACAGGAAGATTACCCAGGAGTTCAAGCCCAGTCTGGACAGTACAGCAAGGGCCCATCTCTCAAAAAACACCCAAAAAACAAAAACACTACCCTTTTACAATTCCATCCCTACTCCTTCTCAATGTTAACAAACTAAAACAGGTGCCAACCTCAGAACAGTGTAAAACCTTCCCATTATTGGCCCATGTAAATAAAATGATAATGCCTCTTTGGGAGACTGATTGTGTAATAACACACTCAGTTCATCAGTTCAACTGTGAGCCAAAAGCAAGGATAGAGACACACCCGGGGATTTTCTTATTACTTAATATTTGCCCTATACGTGACCCCTGCCATTTAAAACTCTTCATGTACTTTCAAGCTTTTGATGTGATAACAAAACGACTTTATTCACTTTGTTCCCCGGAAGACCAATGATGGTAATTCATTGGTCAAAGTTAAAAGCTGAACTTCCAATTCTTTTTTTTTTGGTGCTGGGGATCAAACTCAGGGCCTCATGCTTGCTAGGCAAGAACTCTAACCACTGAGCTAAATCTCCAATTCTATTATATGTAGATACAAGCAAATAATGCTAATGTTAATAAATTAAAAAATGCTGAGATCAATATTTTAAGATCAGAAGAGACTGTTTCTCATACTTGGAAATGGGACATTTAAATGCAGGCTTACCACTACTCCCACCTACAACAACTATACAGTATATCTGTTTTGTTTTTTGAGATGAGGCATCCCTATATTGCCAAGGCTGGCCTCAAACCCCTGGGCTCAAATGATACTCCTGCCTCAGCAGCCTGAGTACGTGGGACTACAGGAATTAGGAAACAAAAGCTCTTCTCCATTGGAACGGATTTCTGTAAACAGTGAGAGAAAAAGGTACACATCTGTAGCCACATAATTTGAAGAGCACATTTTTTTTTCTTACACTAATTTATTTTTCTTTGTCAGTGCTAGGGATCAGACCCAGGGCCTTATATATGCTAGACAAGAGTTCTACTACTGAGCTACACCCCAAACCTCCACTAATTTTAAATGCCATATTCATAGAATAAGTTCTGATGCATAAGTACTTTTTTTTTTTTTGACAGGGTCTTGCTATGTAGTTCAGGCTAGCCTTGAACTTGCAGCAATCCTCCTGCCTCAGCCTCCCAAATGCTGGGACTACAGGCGTGCACCACCATGCCTGGCAATACTTACTTCTTTTTTACTCTAATTTAATTCCAGTGACCTATTTGCTGATTTCTGTGCTTGAATAGTTATTGGACAGAGATTTCCATGGTCCTGCTGACGGTGGGCAGCACCCCCCAGCCAAGTCCATTACTATTTTAGTCCTTTGACAGTTGTTCTGAAATCTGAATTTTTTTTAAAAAAAGAGCTTCAAGTGAAAAGCCCCCACCCCATACCTACTGAGTCATAATATCCTGGGGGAATTTTTATTTTTTGAACACCTTCATCATACACATATATAACATTTTCTCCAGTCTATAGCTTGCCTTTTCTTTTTCTTACGAATGTCCTTTAAGCAGTATTAAGTTTTTAATATTGATTAATCTATCTTTTTTTCTTTATGGTTACTGCTTTTTCTATCTTCCCTAATGAATCTTCTACCTCGAGGTTGCAAAGATTTTCTATTTTTTCCCAGCAGTTTTAACTTTCACATTTATGTCTATGACCAATTTTGAATTACTTTTTTGCTCATGATGAGAGGCAGAAGTAAATGTTTTTCTTTTTTTAATAACATACTGATCTCCAATTGTTCCAGCATGACTTGCTGAAAGGCTGCCCTTTCCTCTAACTGATCTTATGTGTGAGGGTTTATTTCTGGACTCTTATTTTGTCAACTGATATGCCTAATGATATACCAATACCACACTATCAACAGGAAGTCAAGGACCACCACCAGGACAAAGGGCAGGTGCATCTCCAGGCTTTAACTCAGGGCCTGTTATCCATTAAAAGCATGGTATGTTTTCCTCCCCACCTGTTCACTCTCCTAGACAATCTTAATGACCTCAAAAACCAGGTGAATCATTAAAAACAGGATGTCTTTCCTATAACATCTCCAAGAATAAACTAGACAGGCCAGGCATGGTGACACACACCTATAATCCCAGCACTCAGGGAGGCTGAGGCAGGAGGACTGCCACGAGTTCAAGGCCACCCTGGGTGCATAGTGAGTTCAAGCAAGACCCTGGCTCAAAAAATAAACAAATAAGAATAGACGAGAGAATAAAACTTTTGAGGATCACCACCAAGAGGCACAGAATAAACAAATTGCAGACTCTAAACTGTATTTCTTGGTCTTGGCATTAGTAAATTTTTTTTTTTTTTGGCATTAGTAAACTGTGTTTTCCCCCAAATGGTAATTCACGTTGAATTACAAGAGAAGGGGACTCTTAAGTATTTGCTTCATTCACATACCCTTCTGACAGAACTAAACTTGCCTCACAAAAATATTGGCTTTCTTTAATTAATTTGGTCCCCATGTTTCTTAGTTCAAATCTACTGAACAGTCTCTGATACTGCTCAAATTTGGCAAGAGGGCTTACAACACTGACTCCAACCATCTGTCTCACACACACTCCTCCCCAACATGCAACACGTTCTGACTGACCATCACAGGGAAAAGCTACCTCAGCAGCGTGGGAAGGGCTGCAGATGGTTAAATGGCACTGCCTTCAGAAAAGAAAATGCAGTCAGAGACAAGCAGGGAAAACTGCAAGCATGAGAGTCACCTGTGTGTGAACTCCAGCAAAATAAGTAGAGCTGCAGAGGTTATGAAAGAGGCGCTTATGCATGATTGCCTAGAAGCGAAAGGCCCTTCTAGCAGATGTAATGTTTAGCTATCTCCTTCCTGGCTTTGGCTTTTGTATTTGACTTCACGACTTTCAGTGATACCTTTTCAGGATCAAACACCTGGCTTCCCTTTGCTTATGCTCCAGCTATCTTTGATAGAATCTAAGCACCAATCCAGCATGAGACCACCAGCCAGACGATGCAACACCTCAAGACCCTCAAGATTGAGGGCTGATGTAAGCAAGGGGGAACTGTAACCAGCACTGCAAAATGGAACTTTAAAAGATTTTTTTCTTTTATTTATTTATTTATTTGGGGTATTTTTTCTTTTAGAGATGAGCAACTTCTCCAAATTTCCTTCTGTTAACACATAACCAACACCCCTTCATGCACCTTGAGACAATAATGTCAAGTGAAATACAAGCCTAAATACTGCATGGTTTCTCTTATATCAGAAACCCAAATTATAAGTAAAGAGCAAAACAAAAGACAGATGTAGGAAGTAGGAAGGTAGATCTTTCTCAAAAGGAAAGAGGGTCAAGAGACAAAGGGAAGAAGGAGGGAGGGGAGGGAAAGGGAGTAAAAAATGGAATTCAATGTGTTATGTATATGCACCAACTCCACACAAGGAATGCAAACATTATGTACTGCAAACATGTACTAATAAAAATAAAATTCAAGGGGAAAAAAAAACAAATCTCCGCTCTTCAGTCCAAAAAAAGTGACAGAATACGCAGATGCTGACATCATGAGACTGGAGGCCCGGTTTCCTTTCCACAGGAAAGGGGATCATGCACCGAAGATGGCAGGAATCAATGAAGCAAGTGTGGAAATGTACATAGGCTCTCTGTGCTCGCCCTCCCAGCTGTTCCTTACAATAAAAGAGCCCTGCCCACCTGTACAAGGGGAAATGGAGGCAAATGGGCCCCTCCATGTCCTCAGGGTAGCTTGAATAAACTCTTGTTTCTTACCGAAATATATGGCCTCCTCTGATTTGATCAGCGGCAAGCAAATGAACCTAAGCAGCTAGTAACATGGCTGTCAATCCAAATTACCAGGGAGGCCGAGGCAGAAGGATTGCTTAAGGTAAGGAGATAGAGGCCAGTCTGGGCAACATAACAAAACTCTGACTCTCAAAAAAAAAAACACACACACACAAAAAAACAAAAAGAACCTTGATATTTCCACATGTATTTGTATATATAGGTATATACAAGAAAGGTATAGAAAGATTCAAACAAATTCTTTGGATTAAAATAGTTTTACTAGTTACTAATAAAAAATAAAAAATGCTGCCGAGCATGGTGGCACGTGCCTGTAATCCCAGGACTTGGGAGGCTGAGGCAGGAGGATCACTGCGCGTTCAAGGCTACCTGGGATACATAGTGAGTTCAAGACCAACCTGAACTACACAGTGAGACCATATCTTTTTTTTTTTTTTTTTTTGGTGCTGGGGATCGAACTCACGGCCTTGCGATTGCAAGGCAAGCTCTCTAATTATTGAGCTAAATGCCCAGCCCATGACCCTGTCTCAAAAAGAAAAGCCAAGCTACAGAGGAAGGATTTTCAGATTAGGAAACCCTTACTAAGAGAATCCCAAAGTGATCTCTGACTGTAAAGAGAAGGACAAAAAACTAATAGCAACCTGTTAAATGGTGTTTCTAGATGTCCCCCAAAGCCTCATACAGACATAGGTGGCACATTTTCAGAGCTGGCTGAATCTAGTGTGGGATGCTGAGATTAAGGGCATGTGATCACTAAATCAATCCACTGACTGGTTTGGTGCCACCCTAATCCTGCAGCCTGGGCAAGAAAAAAGGAGCAGAAAGAAGTAGCTAAGGCCCCTTGCTTACCTTGCTGCCTTCTGCCTGTCTGCGATGCCACCCTGTCTCGGACCCAGCCGACTGGATTGAAACCTCCATAAACTGTGAGCCAAATAAAGCTTTCCTCCCTTAACTTTGGGTGTCGGGTATTTTGTTTTAGCAATGAGAAAACTAATTAAGACACAACCCTATTCTTCTAGACCAACAGGCCAAAAGCCTTGGTGTCATCCTTGCCTCCTTTTTCTTTCATTCCCCAAGTTCCGCGCACCATTAAACCTTACCACCTTTACAATCACAACATATTCAAAACCTGACTCTTCTCACTACTACCCACTGCCAGAGTTCTGGTCCAAGCCACCATCTCTTGTCTTACTTACAAGAGTTTCATAACTGAGTTTCCCAATTCTATTTTTGCCCTCCTTTATGGTTTTCTCAACAGTGTTACCAGAACGAACCCATTAAACTGTTAAATTGAACTGTGTCAGAACAAAAGTCAAAGTCCTTAAAAAAAAAAAAAAGTCAAA